>DWJK01001669.1:0-16343 GCA_018248815.1 Croniades pieria auraria
GTTTCAACGTCTTACTTAAAATTCAAAGGTACTTGCTAAAGCGAAAAGTAATTTTTATAAGTTAAAATGAATTGTTACTATTTCTTTATTAAATATTATATCAATCAATAAAAGATTTGACATTTATAATACAAATATTATATGTTAAACATATACAAAACACGACCTTATAGAATTACAACACAAAGAGCTACCCTGTCTTTTCTCTACAATTTAATCAACCAATACGAAAGAGAACAATAAAACAAATGTTGTTCCACATATGTACGTACGTTTATTGACTACACTGCCACAGCATTACAAAATGTGAGACTTTATAATTCCCACGAACCTTAATCTAAATATTTAGCTAAAAATTACAATTTTTCTTACTTTCGGAAACACTTCGACATTTGGAATTAAAATTTAAACAATTTTGAATTAACAAACCTAAATATCACATTCATAACTTCAAGATATTTTTTTGGAATAACATAATTCATTAACATTTACAGACAGATCGTCGTATCAGACCAATGGTGTTCCGAAACTTCGTACAAAGTGCTTATTAATTTTAGGTGTTACAAAAATACAACTTTGAATTCGACATAATTTATAAAGGTTACATAAATATGTAAAAATAGCAATAAGTCGTTGTTCACACATGAACATCTGATTTGTTGCTATTTTACTTGACTTATAGCTAACATAAGCTGCTTAAACTGTGTATAAGAAAATTTACATGTAAATTTTGTTTCTTAATTTAAATGACATTATATATAATAAGACAAAAATATCAGCTCAACCCGGGAATAGCCAAAATTATTAAATTGTATTCAAATTCGCTATTCTCGTAATTATTTCAAATTAAAGTATAAAATTCGTTATCGTTAGTACATCTTAAATTTCTAACTCTTCGGTGATGTTAATTTATTAAAACCGGTTATATTATGAAAACTTTAAAATGAAAAACTATAGCAGTAGTCATAAAATCTATCATGTAGAAGAAATGTGTGTCCTCAATATTGAATTATAAGTAAATCTTACCCTAATTCGATTACATCTAAGTGATAAGAATACTTTACGTTGCTGCGTTTGCATAATGAATGCTACTGTTCCATCAGGGGATCATGACATTTGACATGTTTTATTTAATCGTATTGTGAATGTAAATGGACAGTGCTTACACGTCATATTTATCTAAACTCTACTTTTGACATTACTGGTCCTTTTAAATATAAAACATTAACAGTCCTTTTAATTATCAGCATCAGTGCCGTAAAGCTAAATGTGTGTCATAATTGTATGTTCTTACCAAATTACGCTTACTGTACGTGAATAAAAGCAGAATAAAAGCTAATAAACCAAACGAAGCAATTCGAGAACTGAAACATCTTTCTTCGTTAAAACCTTTTAGTTTTTCTGATCTACATTTAGTATGTGACGTTCTCAGAGATAACGTATAAATATACATATCATGGGAATAAAAAATTCCAGTCGTTTGAATGTGGCGGTATTTGTGTTAAAGTGTGTTTCTCTTTGTTGTCTGGATGAACCCATTAGTGTAGATAAGTTTTTTAATCGAAATGTGCAACCAATTAAAATTTCATTACAACCGAAACTTTAAAAATTATTGTATTTCATCAATAAAATCGCGTCGCATATGCTCTTCACTCAGACAATAACGAAATATATCTTAAAGCGAGTGCCCCAAGCTTTTTAATATATACATGATTTGAAAAGCAATTATCTCTCTCTTGAAAGTTCCTAAACCCATCAAGGTACACATTATTATAAAATTTTGTTTTGGTCTACATATATTAAAATTATAAATCCATTAAAATGGACCGGGCGATGTATCACCCTTCTGTCATACCTTTCCTTTTACCCCTTTTAAAAGAGACGAGTTTAGATCAATACAGTTTTACAGTTACAATAAGGGGTCCCCGTCTGATATCGTTACGATTGAGATTTTAAACTGATCGGATATTTGCTTCGCATTTTAATTTACCTTTCATATATATTTACGCGTTTTTTACACTTTGTATATTTATTTATACCTTTTTAAATTATATCAAATTCTTTTTTCATTATCTTGTGGAATCGTCTTAAAGTCTACATTTTATTAGCGTTATAGTTGTATAGAATTTATAAACATGTAACTACCATTATTTTTACGATTTTGGCAATAGATTACCCAAAATAAATGTATCATTGCCTCATTTATAAGCAAACGTCCATCGCCGGATCAGTAAATTAAAATCTGGAATTTTTTAAAAGAAGAATGAATAGGCACTTTCTAGGAGAGCGTGCTACATCCTAGGCTGCATCCCGCTTTCAATCAGGTGGGATTGCAGCCAAACACCAGCCTATTTCCACAAAAAAAACTACGTTTCGTTTAGGCACGTGTACATCAAAGCAAATCGAAGAGTATCCCTGTTGGCGACAAATTAAAACAGCGCCCTTTACAAAAAAGACTGGCTTCCAATATTCTATATTACGCTTCTATATTAAACGCAACAGCGACTATGAAATTTTTTATCCCAATGATATCGCGAATGCAAAATGTAAATTGTTTTCGCTAAATATAATTGCGTATGCATTATTTATTAATAACAATTGAAGGAAAAATAATGAATTTTTCAACTAAAAACCTACTGATTTTTAAAGATAAATCTCTCGAAAAAAACATTCGCAATAAATCGATGGAGAACAAAATTATAGGCTATGCATTTACACATATCTTCACGCCAAGTCCCTTGCAGGGAGTAGGCAGAGAGTATTAGTAGTAGGTAGGCTACAACTATGAGTCAAAATTTACCAGCACTTATTTAAAATTTAATTTTGTCGCTAGCGTTGAACAATATTAGTTATTTTTAATTAAATTATCATCAAAACATTAAATCATCATCAGTTATTTTAATCCCACAATCTGTGCTTTTAAAACGCTCACTTTATGTAATAATTC
Organism: Croniades pieria auraria; assembly: GCA_018248815.1. NCBI lineage: Eukaryota > Metazoa > Arthropoda > Insecta > Lepidoptera > Hesperiidae > Croniades > Croniades pieria. Next base: position 2,948 of record DWJK01001669.1, read on the forward strand.
GGAAATAACTTAATCCATGAACAAAAATACGAGTATGTTACAGCAACACAAAAAAGGAACATACATTTCAAACAGGTACAAGTTTTGTAGGACTTCTTTGCATTAAGTTTTTTACCACAAAGCTTATAGCCAAGTAATGGACCAAACAAAATATATTCTACGTAAATTCTGTGACGTGTCTCAAATCGAACTGTCCTACATCCGATCTTAGTTCGGACATTCCCAATATAAGTTGTAACAATGGGTCTTAATAAAATTTGCAGACGCCAGATCCATAACGATAATCATGTTCAATAAGTCGTTCGCAACAATCGACTGAACTACATACCATTCCCTTGGACGTAAATTAGGATATGACAGTTCCAGGTATTGAAGAATTCGTAGCACTTTGACACGCTTAACGTATTTTGTAGTGCACGTCATTTTTACCCTTTTGGTCAGAATATGTGTTGATATGATTTTGACTCCCAGACGGTTCAGTGAGTCTTTCAGGGGTTCATAAAAGTTTTCGACATTTACCCCTAAGCAATCCATCAGTAATTTGTTCCTTTCAAACATGTGGCGAACAGTCACAATAGGTTTCGGTGTTCCCTCGAATTTGTCTTTCATCTCGTAGATTTTTTCATAGATATCCTCAAACACATCGTCATGGAAACTTTCATCAATACCATCAAGTGTTACCACGACTTTATTTACCATGAGAAACCGACTAGTCGACAACGGCTGGTTGACGGGGCCCAGAGGCCTGGCTCTCAAATACATCCGCCTTTCCTGATTTGGCACGGCGATTGGGGCAGCTGCAGCTCCCTCTTGTGGGTGTTGTTCTTCACCATAATCCAAAGCCGTCTCTAATCTAAAAGTAATAGAATACCTTCGAAGCGGTTCTTGTGTGTTTTGCATTCGCCAGGATCCTGGAGCGTCAATAGACATGATTTTTTTTATCTCACGGACCTACACTTTTTATATGTATATGTAATAAAAATAAGTTTACAAATCGACCAGATAAACACTTAATAATAGCACGCGCACATCATTACACTTGAAATACGAGAATAGTAATCAAACCGACACTTAATTACGGTTAGGACTAAAGGAGCCTGAACCCGACGAGGCATAGACCATCACTGAGGGCGGGGGTACTACCGATGTAGTGAAATGATTACATAGCTACATCAAAAATGGGGATGCGGATTGGAACGAAGACTCAGGAAATTCTAGATACGCCTTATTGACACTCAACAAAAACATAAATATCTTAAGCATGGTGAAAAAACAAAAATAACAAAATGACTTCTGCAACATAAATCGAAAGTACATAATTAATAAAAAATCAAGTTAAACTATCAAGTTGATATAAATATTCCCTGTAGCTCTTAGTGCAAGCATTTTTGATGAAGCGCATTTATTATTTTAAAACAAAGAAAATTGCTTTGTTTTAAAATAAAAAATGCGCTTAATCTCAACTGGTAGTTATCCACCTACGTGGTGCCTGAAACTATAATATCTTATGGCGAACTATTTTGTATCCTACAGACACCAACGTACTTGGGATACGAAAATCATAAATGTTGTAGTAGTGTTAAGAAATTGATTTACCTATAATACGTGTAAATACGCAAGTGTAATGTCGCTTATCTTCGTTTCAAATATTGCCTCTGGATAATAATAATTAACTTCACTCTTTTGAAGAAGTCCCTGTCAACATTTTTCTTGCATGACCACCTCGACGATGAACATTGAAATTAAATCTTATAAAAATATCCGTAATCTACGGACAAGAATAGCGTCGCACGTGGGGGCGAAATAACAGTCCCTGAAACAGTATCGTGTGTTTCACAAACGATAAAATTAAAATATTCTGCATGTGAAGTATCTACATATATCGTAGCGATATCTTCATGAACGATCCTCTTTGAGATGTTAAGGATAATATCAATCGTTTTATGAAGTTAACATTTTTACATAAAAATTATAATAACATAATTACATGTAAAATACCTTTCAACGAGCAATTCTTGTGTATATACATATAATCTGAATCTCGGAAACGGCTCGAACGATTTTCATGAAATTTAGTACGCGGGGGGTTTCGGGGGCGATAAATCGATCTATCTACGTTTAATTTTTAGTAAACGCCGTTTTATCCGTGTTTCTAGGCAATGAAAAACTTTACCGCTTTACCGACACAGCAACACTAAAGCCACTTCAATAGATGGCAATGTTCAACTACACTAATTGTAAGCCAATGAGTGTTTGGTGTGAGGTTAGACCAAGAAAATCAATAGTTAACTTATATTATTGATAAAATACTAATTAATTATTAGACTTATATTATTGATAAATAAAGTCTTATTAACTCATGTGTTCACTTAAAAATGCCTAAAAAATCTTTGTAAAAAGCTTATAAAAAATCTATTTGCTATATTAATAACCAAATATAAAAATACCGAGCAAAGCTCGGTCATCCAGGTAATATCCTTTATAGGTGATAAAATAATGAATTATATGATATAAAGGGTCTTAGCCTAATAATATTCGTGTACCGACAAAAATAATGCAAACGACTAATCCCTTCCAGACAAACTGCAGTTTGCAAAGAGCAGTTTAATAGTGAGGAAGGATACAGGGGGGACCTATACAAAGCTACCTCACATAATACGTCTATATTACATCGATGCTGGCACCAATCAATTTAAATCTACATGCATTTGTTTATCTACGTGTCGTCAGAGAATATGCAAGCAAAAAATTTTTTTAAGTGATATGAAATCAATTTGGGAATGATATTAATAAACTGCCTCGTTGGTCGAGCGGTTGCATGCGCGACTGCCGATCGGGAGGCCCTGGGTTCAAATCACGGGTCGGGCACTACTGGATTTTCTAATTTAGAAAATCTAGTAGTGACTCGGAGTCTGGATTTGTGCCTGGTGTATGGCAGTAGGCTCACCACCTATTCCATGAGACGTAAACGTAACTGGTGGAACGTGGGAGTGCACCACACTCCTCTGCTTACCCCTTCGAGGATTACAGGCGTGATGTTACGTATTAATAACCTTATGGTATGCTATTATTACATCTATGAAAAATTTTGGATCCTAGAACTGATATAAGATTCCATTAATAATAATTAACATTACATATGCACTTAATAAGAAATCCCAAATGGATTTATTGTCGCATGACATAAAATCCTTAGGAGGATTAACAGGTACATCGTTTATTGTCGAGTATCTAATTAAATTAACGAGTCCTTAAATCTGCGACCAAGCTTCAATTCAAGAAACCTGTATCCGCTATTTATCTTGGCCTACAAATTGACGACATTCAAGGAACTCTAGTTTCATAGAAAGTAACTTTAATAAATGTACGAATGTAGTTATTATTCTTATATATATATGGATTCCCCATACGGAGCCACTTTTAGAAAGCAATCAAAATGTTAAATTTCCCTCAGTTTTTACTGCTTCAGTCCCGTTAATGTACTTGATATATATTCAACTTCGTTTTAAAACAACTCGTTAAATTCAAATCATCATATCTTTCATAGCTTATATCATTATAAACGCCACGACCAATTGCATATTATATGGTATATTAGATAAATATTATGTTGAAAATGAATTTTTCTCATTTCAGTTGCAGCAAGACGGCTATGTAGTCCTTGAGGACTTCCTAAGACCAGCGGAGTGCGATGAGCTTATGGCTGCCGGTCTAGAACTAACTAAACAAGTACCAGAACTGGATCAAAAAACTATATTCTCCACCACGCAATCAGACAAACAAGTAAGTGATATCTTAAATCAATGTATATTATTCTGACATGCTCACGCCAGATCTCTTTTAGTGTAGACAGAGAGTATCAAATGCCAAATATTTCCAACCTTACAAACTAAACGTGATTCTACATTCATCACTCGTTTCATACACGCACGCCTATTCTGACACTTCTTATTCCCCCATTAGCCAGCACTTCACCGTATATTATATAGGGTATGGTCTTCAATATTTCTCAAACGGTAAATTTCTTAAGATTTTCCATTAAGCCTAATGAGATATTAAATATGCTCATAATAAATATATATTATATTTAATACATTGAAATCCGAACAAAATATACATACATATAATTTACAGTCTGTAAAAAGACACGTTGATACGCGACACATACAAATACTTCGTAGTATGCATCAAAAGCACACACACGACTCAAAGCACTAAGCTCCCTGTGAACCTGATATACTTACGGGTAGCGAAATATAAGCGACAGACGTAAACAGACACAATGGGATATGTCCCCTCTCCATTTATATGCGTGAACATGCATAATGACATGACAATGCAATAATATGTGTAAATGTCTCTGAAATGAAAAGAAGATAAAGAAGCTTGCAAGAAAAATTACATAATATCACTATTCACAATGAAATATTTCTTAAGAATCTACACCCATGATTTAATTTTGTATCGACTTCATTCAAATAGATTTCTTACATACACTTCCAGCACAACTTCACTGTGTTCAACGCTATGTCTTAAAGAAGAAGATAAGGCCGAAATTAATTGATCTATTCCACAAAACGTAAATGATTACACCCAGTACAAAATTTGATTATAATAATATAATAAGATATTAATATCAGTGTTTCAAACAACGTCCGCCTTGGCTGAATGACTCATCGAAAGCTATTGAAGCACACATTGTTAGAATCGACAAACGCTTATGATTGCATGGATGAACGCTATAATACTGATCTACTTAAAATTATGTATTTTACTTTTTGCATATTTAAATACAAAAACTCAAATCTTAGAACTAGCATCGCTTATAGGTTCATTGTGCGACAGGTACTCGTACGTGTGGTCCGTCCACATCGATAATACTGTATATAATCAAAGGACGATATTTACACTGCAATGCGGTCGGTTCGTTTATTTACGAAGATTTGTTTTGTCCATTTCAATGCTGGGACTTAAAAATGGACACAATTAAGGGACGGGAGGTTAGGACTGATATCTTGACGTAACGTCTGCAATGCAAGCCAATGCTGTGCCAATGATGCCTTATATCTTGTTTTTTATATTTATTTGACTGCCTCGCTGGTCGAGTGGTTGCACACGACTACCGATCGCGAGATCCTGGGTTTGATCCCCGGGTCAGGTACTTTTGGATTTTTCTATCTTACAATTTCTAGTAGCGCCTTGGAGTCCGGATTTGTGCGCGGTACATGACAATAGGCTTACCAGCTAGTCCATAGAGAGACGTATTAAAACATAACTGATGAAACGTAAATGCGTACTATACTCCTCTGCCTACCTTTTCAGGGAACAAAGGACTAAATTATGTCTTATTCATTACAACTGTTTATCAAAACTAGTAAATATGCGAATGCGGGTCTATTTTCGGTTCGGTTACTCGATTACGGTCCATTTTTTCCTACAAAATAGCGCTTTTCATAAAACCATGTTGGTTACGGGCTATTCATTTTAATGCACTCATATAAATTTCTTTCTTCTGGACGCGGCGTTGTGGTTGTATATAATTAATGCTATTATTCCCATCCTTCAATTTTACCAGCCAATATTAATAAACATCCATTAAAAGCACTCTGGAGTTCCTATTTTACTTTATCAGATGTGCATTACAATAGGCATCGTAGGCTTTGACGTGCATATTTTAATTTTTGCTTTATTCCGCAGCGATTCCATTATCCCTTTAACAAAAAGGGGGAAAAAGAATGTATTGTAAGAAAAATCGCTTGTATATGTACCTTATTATTGGCATTGATGAACAGTTCATAACAATCTTTTTCCAAATTCAACTTACGAAGTGTCCTAACCGAGTACCAAATATACCTATGCTTATAGAGATGATGTTCTCCTTTAAATTAAATTAATTACATATTGATCGATTTATTAATTCTACATGATAGTAATGCTTTCTTGATAAACTTTTCACAGCAACTGAAAGATGCATATTTCCTGGAGAGCAACGACAAAATCAGCTACTTCTTCGAAGCGGATGCGCTCGGCCCCGACGGCAAGCTGAAAGTGGACCCAAGTGTATCGTTAAACAAGGTCAGCTTGCTACATTTTCCCCAATTATTAATGGAGCAATAAATAAACTTACCTAACAAATAATAAAAATTCCTGGTAGATTTCACAATATTCAGCTATTTACTTTTTCTTGCTCATCACAATGTAGAGCAGCGTTTAGCAAATTCAAAATATTACGTATTAAGTTGAAAACGTATCCTTAAAATATATTTGTCGGTATCGGTCGTGTATTGGTTAGTAAGATTATGATACGATTTGTGTGGCTACGTCGTGGATGGTGAACTTATGCGTTATATTCTACATTTAATCAGATCATTCTGTAAACACCCGTGTAAATCAGAAATGAAACAAACATCGACAATATGTACAAATGTCGGATTAAGTTATGAATTTACACAATCACGAATTTAATTACATTTGCTTCACTGCTAGCAAAATATTGAAAATACGGTTCTTATGACCATACTATATATTTATGTATATCTGCATACAAGTTAAATAAATTATTTAATTAAATTTTTTTAAGACATCAAATTTATTCTTAAATTTTTATATGTATTAAGGAAAGTGTAACACCATAGGATAGCAATTCATCATCATCACCATCAGCCTACTCCCGTCCACTGCTGGACATAGGCCTCTCCAATGGCACACCAAGTGGAGTGACGATATACGCAAAGTGGCTGGCAGTGGCTGGATGCAAAGAGCTGAAGATATCAATTATTATACTGTAATAATCATCATGACACCATGCTCTACTGTTCCACAGGTGGACATGAGGTTTTTTAATCTGTGCCAGAACATTGACGATTCCAGTAACTATATAATTTAACATGCCCGTCAACGGCAATATTAAATTAAATAGGCAACGGCAATATTAAATTAAATAGGCTTCAAAAGAACCTTCATAAAGTGAAATCCGATTAATGATAAATAGCCGGATATTAAAATGTATGATGAAAAAAGTACTTGAAATCGTAATCGGCTGCTGAATTAATTTAGGTGTACTTGTGCAAATAGAAAATAAGCCTATTAACTTTGTAAGTCGATTTTATGAAATTATGGGTTCAGGAAAATGTTTACAATCCCTGTTAGATTTTCGTACGAGAATTTTATTATGAAACTGTACATGTGACCTTTAAAATAATTATCTTTTGTGTCTTGCTAGATGTTAAAAGTACACATAGCTAGAAAGATGACCTTACATACCAAGTATATATACTCGTAGCTATAAAGATGACTATAAATATATATAACTATGAAAATGTCTTATTGTAACTTATCTATTTATTACACATTTTTACCAGTAGAGTAAAAGGTAGTTTATTTAACTGTATTATATTAACGCATTTGTCTTTTGAACTTATCTTATTTTTTAATTATTTATTATTAGGACGCAACGGGGATGTTCATTAATTACGTGAGGTGATTTTAGAGTTTTTTGACCCCCTGGTGAGATTTCATGAAATTTTACTCAACTCTGTTCCCCCACCCTCCAATCTCACAAGAGATTTTTCAAAATGCATGTATTTCGTAAATGTATCGGATTTTTTCTAAAATAATTTGCTTATTATTTTTATTTAAGACTAATCAAGACCACTATTTAAGATTACTGACTGAGTGGACTAGAATTACAGTGAAAAGTAAACAATAAAATACTTAAATCGTTACTAAGACTCATAAAAGAAAAATCATTCTAGTTCAGTCCAGAGATGCTCGTGCACAGTTTCAAGAGTGACTATTGGAACCAACATGTCCACATGATTTTCAGTAAAATAATCTGTTCCTTCAACCTCGTTCAGATTTAGCCACTGTAAGCCGTTAGCGCTTGCGCTTTGCAACGCAGTAGCTCGTCTCGTGAGAGTTTGGAAAATCTCGATAATTATGATTGGAAATGATTTGGCCAGATTTTAGGAAATCTTTTAATTAGTTAAATACTGTTTAATAAGTTAATAATAATTCTACTAATAGACAATCTCATTGATCAAATGGTTGCAAGCGCGACTGCCGATCGGGAGGTCCTGAGTACAAATCTCGGATCGGGTGCTACTGGATTTTTCTAATTTAGAATTTCTAGTAGTGACTCGGAGTCTGGATCTATGTTCGGTGTATGGCATCAGGCTCACCGCCAATTCCATGGGACTTAAACGTAACTGGTGAAACGTGGAAGTGTACTACACTTCTCTGCCTACCCCTTCGGGGATTACACGCATGATGTTATGTTTTAAATATTATTTTCTTGTAAGCTCAATCTGCTCCTTGGGAAAAACAATTACGTAATATTTGCCGAGACCTTCCCTCTCCCCAAAGTAAAATTAAATGAGAGTCGACTTGACCCCCTCCCCCTGTTGAACGTCTCACGTAATTAACTGACGCCCCCAAACATAACTTACACGATAAAATTTATAGAAAAACCTATGTGCAATCATTTTTGCACCTCACGAAAGACTGACTATCAGGAAGATTTGCCGGTACATTTACTGAGAAGTTATTTCTCGTGGACTAAACAATTGTTGCAATCATTTTATTTGCATTTAGCGCCAATGTTGAAACTTCATTTAGCGCACAGCTGTACCTTATAAATATTTTAATTCAATTGTCAATATTGTTTCCAACAAAAATAGCTATTTTAACAAAATCACGAGTATTAATACTCAACATTTATATGGAATAGCTGATTTTACAGAGTAATTAGTATTTGTTGACGACGAGGTTTATAAAAACCGATATCAATTTATTTTACCAAAGATATTCACTATCTTCGGAATTTTCGAATGCTTTGATAATATCTAATTAACGTAACTAAAATCAAGTAATTGCCTAATTTTAAAAAGAAAATTTGTCGAATGAATAAATGATAAATGTCGAAAAAATAAATAAATGTCAAATAAATAGAGTCCTGGAAAGGAGTTTTTAAAACTTTTAAATTTTTAACACTGGTCCATGGGACTCTATGGCATTAAGACAGGACTTTGTATAGTAATTTTACAGCAGATCATAGGCGCTGTGATGTCCTACACGCTGAGGTAGTACACGAATAGTATCAGTGTCTGAACTAAAACAAATGTAGTAGAAGAACATGCAAATGACTTATCGTCCTTACAGGGAGACAATCGCATCTTGACTAGCATTTACTTTTGTCTTGTCGTTTTACCTTTATTGTGATAGTTAAATTAATGACAGACAGACAATAATCTGCGTAGGATAAATTGACACACTGAGATACCAGTTGGTGCTGTCCTAAGAAGACGCTACTCATCAATGAACATTTGAGTAAAATATTTATAATTCTTACTGATAATTTATACAAATAGATGAACTAGTTTAATAACAATAATTGTGATCCTTTAATTTATAATTTTTTCTTAATTTTATTAAAAAATTATATCACTGGACCCTATTTAGTTACCATTATTTAGATTTATATTTTACTTTCATTAACTTAATATTAAGAAAAAAATCTAATTAAATAATGTTCTAAATTCAGATTTGTAGTTGGATTTATGATTTGTACGAAACAATAAAACTAAAAATAAAAATAAATGAAAATATTACGAAATCTGTTTCCAGGTGGGCCACGCTCTGCACCTGCTGCATCCGATCTTCAGATGCTACACATACAGTGACCGGGTGAAGGCTGTCTGCAAAAAGCTGGGCTTCAAAGAGCCAGCAGTGGTACAAAGCATGTACATTTATAAGAATCCTGGATTAGGCGGAGAAGGTAACATATTCTAGAAAAAAATATATAAAATAAAGCATTAGATAAAAGTAATGAATGTAGAAGCACGTCGAGGCCGTAAGAATAAAGATACTTGCCACTTGGTGTTTTTGTCTAAACAAGAGACCTGGCTTTTATAACAGAAAAGAGTTAGTAATTAGATTCGTAGCGTTTTAGGCAACATTTATTTTGTTATCCAAAATTACTGCATTATTAATTAATTAATTATGCTACAGCCAAATAATAATTAAAATAATAATAAATAAATAAAATAATAATAAATAATAATTAATTATGCTACAGCCAAAGGTAAGTGTAAATATACTAAATCCGGAAATTGTTATTAAGTTAAATCCTAATTATTTATCAGTGATACCCCATCAAGACATCACCTACTTGTACACGGAGCCCGTCCCACCAGTGGGTTTTTGGATTGCTTTAGAGGATGCTACAGTGCAGAATGGTTGCCTCTGGATGTCGCGCGGCTCTCACAAGTCCGGAGTGCACAGGCGACTCATCAAGAACCCTGACAAAGAGTCGAAACAATCACTGATCTACGACCGACCTCCTCCAGTGTATCCGTCATCGAGTTTCACCGCCTTGCCGGTTAGCAAAGGTAAGCTTAGTCTAAGAAATCTACACAGCCCGAATACCTCGTTAAGACAAGGTATTCGGGCTGTGTAGGCTTAAGAGCCGGGATGGGGAACTGACGAACTAGTAACACGTAAAATCATATTAAAACACTGAATATTTGTACAATGATTGAACAGTCTTAAATAAAAAAATAAATATTGATTCTGATTTAGAACCCATCTAATTTTATTATAAAGGGAACTTTTTAATACCTTATCAAATGTTATATTACGTTGCGTCTCACCAAAGTTGGATACTTTTGGATTTCCCCGCTCTTTTCATGACCAACTCTACATACCGATGCTAATTAATTAAAGTATTATACACGTGTAAGCAATATAAGGATGTTCAATTACAGGTACATGTGTTCTAATACACGGTAACGTAGTCCACAAGAGCGCTCACAACAAGTCCGACAACAGTCGTCACGCGTACACTTTCCACGTCATCGAGAAACAAGACAACGCGTACTCCCCAGACAACTGGTTGCAGGAGGGTGAAAATGCTCCATTCCTCAACCTCTATACGACTTCGCAAATACTTTAATATTTGTATATTTTGTTATGTATTTTTTATACGATTGCTTCAAAAGATAAAAATTATTACACACAACAATACATACATATATTGTTATCCAATATGTTTTTGTATTACGAGACTTAACTCTCGTGTTTTTATAAAATTAAACAAGGGATATCGACTCGGGTCGAATGTGCACACATATACATATGCGGTAATATTAATTTTTAAATACTACGTATGATATCAAACCCACATAATTGTAGCAATAAAATGTTACATAATGTGCAGCAACCTGATTTAATTGTAACTTTTAAAGGTTTTAAAGGGAAAAGATACTTTTTAAAGCTACCAAACAGTTTGTAACATAAATAATGTGATGTGTCGCGGCTAGCGATGTTCATTGTGATAATTTTTTTTAATAAACATTTAATATACTATCATGTTTTATTTAGTAACGACTTTATTTTAAGCGCTGTATAATTTACTCCTCATCTAACATGTTTTAAAAAATAAATATAATATCGTCCGCACTAATAAAATATGCCAAATAACTTCGACATATATCATGTTCTATTACATGGTGTGGACTCAACAATAAGAAATATTACTAATTTAATATATTATCAAATCCACAATGTGAAATGTTAAAGACATTTAAATAGTCGAGTCACGAGCATTTATTATTGCTTATTATTACTATTATTAAAAAGGAAATTCCATATGAAAGGGGTGTTGGTACTAAAAACAATCTTTCCATTCACTTGTTGCCATACATATTTATATAAAGTAATTAAAATATCAACCAATCAGTTGACACTTCCAATCAGTCACTTTGTTAATAACTGGGTTGCTAAGATCAAATTTGTGACGAAAGTTTTTTCTTTTACCTACTTAAGTTTTAAATATTAATGTTTACAAATACGTTATTAGCAAATACCTATGAAAATGATACAGAAAAAAATTTATCTGACTTGTTTTTCCATATTCAAGTCCCTGGTGACATGATGTAATAAAATTTCAGTTGTTATTTAGGCCTATGTCCAGCAGTGGATGGGAGTAGGCTGATGATGATGATGATTTATTTTGAATGAAGTTAATATGTATAATAACTAGGTACGTTAAGTTTAGGCGTAAAATGGGTTTCCTGCATACTGCCTATTTGTACAACATAAAAGAAACTGCTCATTATAAAATACAATGTTATAAACATTTTTCTCAGATATCATGTAATGACAACATTCAACAAATACACAGTAATTTGTATGAATTTGAAGAAAACGAAGAATTTTTGGTGGATTTATCACAACTGTGATAGCACTGGTGCTGGAAACAGTGATTAAGCGACAAATTAAATGAAAATACCTCTCAAAATAAAATCTTTCATTAATATTATTACTTATAAATATTAATTATAAAAGATAGAACAACCGTGATACTATATTCAATGTTACAGAATGAAAAAACATTGATACAGTTGAGTTTTAAAGTTCTAAATATGTTGACAAAGCCGTCCGGACTGCTTGGGTACGCGAATGAGACAGGAATGAGCAAAAAATAAAGCCATATTGCAGGTAATTCGGAAGTGTTTCGTTAAAAGCCACGTGGATGAATAATAACATCGTATGTTCGACAAACGCTGGTGGAACTTCATTATTTTGGAAACTTATTGGGTGGTGGATGTTCACTGTTTTGGAAAAATCAAGTAAGAAACGACACATATTGCTCGTTTCACTTGTCTGAAAATAGTAAAATATTCCTGCGTGTTCGCCAATAGTATTGGGAAAATAAAAATAGCGACAGTTCTATTGTCGTCAAAGAGACCAACGGTACATTCAATTATTTTGCTTCAGTGCATCTGTAGAAGTACGGCCGAGTGAGTAACAATCTTACGGCAGGTTTTTCTGTCGCTTAAAGGCTCCCCGGTTCGGCGGGATCGATCTCTTAAGTGCCGTATACAGAAAGGAATCGTTACACAACCGTCAGACACTAGGTATAAGTACTAACTACATTGTTAACTTTATAATAAATAATAATAACAATCGACTCATTTATCATTCCACTGTTGGAATATAGGTCTCCTCTCATATTGAGAGGATTAAGGTGTCACGGTGGCCAAGCGCGGGTTGGCAGACTTCACGCACCTTAGAAATTTTTTTATGTAAATTCTAAGGTGTGCAGGTTTCCTCACGATGTTTTTCTTCACCGTTAGCAAGTGATATTTATACTTAAAACGCACTTTTGTAAAGAGGTGCGCGCCATGGATTAGAACCCAGCACACCCAGAGTGAAAGGCTGAATTCTTGATCGCTAGGCTTCCTTAAGTTTATATAAGAAGTATCTCATTCATTAAAACACATTATGAAATTCGTCTGAATTTCGTCTAACATACAGATAATGATTACGTGCCTACCGCAACTTCTCATCATCACCTGGGTTGACTGGTAGAAAATGCCACTTGGCATTAAGTCCG
>DWJK01001670.1:0-16340 GCA_018248815.1 Croniades pieria auraria
TGCCAGCCACTGCGTATATCGTCACTCCACCTAGCTGGAGGGCGTCCCACGCTACGTTTGCCAAGTCGCGGTCTCCACTCCAGAAGACGTCTGCTCCAGCGACTATCGGTTCTGCGACACTCGTAGCCATAGCCATAACAGGCAGGCATATCACAATGATAATGAATATCTTTAACATTAGTCATCGGCTGTATTTAATTGGGCGCATTCATTAAAACTAGAAATCATAGAAAACCCTCTTTGTAGACATTACCGACCGCCGACCGGCCAGCGTTGTTAATTATGCTCTTCCATGCCTAAATTAGTATCAAACGCAAATGCTCAATTGCTTTGGTGTTCTGCTCCAACCATTGTATTGTCCTTTAAATTTGTTTTGATATCTACATTTAAGGCTGTATTGCTAAAATGAGATTTTTCCCTTAATTGTATGCTGGAATAGTGCGGGTAACTGCGTTTGGAACTCGTTTTTATATACATCAGGAACTGTTTTAGTCAATATGAGTTATATTGTATCTTCCTATATATATGATTATTTATTCGGAATATTTAAAATCTCTGACTATAGCATACTAACAGTTTAAAGCTGCTTCAGATAATTCATTGGTCCGCATACATAATTATACTATTCAATTATTTTGAAATAAGGTACTAACTTAATATTTGTTATATCATTGCGCCCAATACCTTACGGGATAAGCAAAGAGCTGATGATGACCTCTGACCATTTTTAAGGTCATTATTGGTAATCGACATAATATTGAACACAAGAGGGGTTTATAATATGTTATCAGCCGATGCGGCTCAATGAAGGAGAGATCTTTCAACGCTTGCCATTTTCTTATTCTCTTTCGAAAAAACTGAGCTTCTAGGCTTTTCGCTAGCCTTTCCCAAGTACCAAACTTGCGGATTACATGAAACCGGGTGCACCGAAAACGGGAAACCGCCTTATATCTATCAAATTTTAATTGGCACTTCTCACAGTGCATGCGATTCATGGTCCAATGCTTTTTTACTGAGGAGCGCGTTTTTTTGCAGGCGGGTTTTTTCGTGGGTCGTTTCGGCCGGGACAGTTGACGCGGTGAGATTGATATACTGACTTATTCGTCGACGTTCTCGGCAATCTTTGTTTCTGTAACTGGTCCAGGATCCCCCGCTTTCCCCACTTCACCCCCGCGTCCTCCCTTTGTCCCTCCTCTTTATACAGTCAGCAGCGTTGTCTTATTTTCGAAGATTTTACGGGCGCGTCTTTTAATGCCGCGAACTGTGTTTGTTTTTGAATTGGAACTTTCGGCGATTTTTGAAGATTCATCGATAGAACGATTTCTGTATTATTACTTAGTGAATATCTAAAGCATTGTTGTAATAAACGGGATATATAAGTTAGTGGTGTGTAAAATTTTTAACATAAGTTATAAATTTCTGTCGACCTGGGATATATCAATATAAAAATATCATCACCCCTGTGTCTCCCAGAAGTGGTAGGCAAAGGAGTGTAGTAAACGCTCTCTCATGGAATAGAAGGTGAGCCTTATTTTTGTACACCGAGCATGATTGAAGACTCCGACTGCTAGGAAATTCAAGTTAGAAAAATCTAATAGAACCCAAAAGTTGAACCAAGGACGGCACTCGGCTGTCGCGTTTGCATCCACTCGATTAACGAGGCATATAATATGACGTTAAATATTAAAGATTTATATAGTATTAATATCACATATATAAATATTTCGTATAATATGAATGCATAAATATCGCTTAGAAGTAATAGAATCGACGTTCAAATCATCCTCTGAAAATCAATTTGTTTTGCCGCTTAAATAAGATGAAAAATATTTTTCGGGCTTTAAAATTAAATTAAAGATCAACGAAATATTACCAGAATTCAAAAACGCTTTCAAGCTAACTAAAGTTTATTATGTTTCCGAAGGTCCATGTTCCGAAGGACCAGTTTCTTGATTTAGACCAGCTTAAACCAAGATTTCTGTCCCATAACTTCTAAACCCCTAAATTCATGCTTGCTTGTAATCATTAAATTATCATAAGGCCATCTCGGATTACCGAATCAGTGAAAAAAAAATTTTTTATCCAGCCTTTTTAAGGACCAAGCCATATGCGTCGAAGCCTAATTTAATCAATATAGTAGATGATTTACTTGATTTATTGATACGGAACATTTATGGAGAAGAATCAATTGAAGATTTAGTTAGAGAACATTGTGACACGATGACAGAGCATTTACGAGAGACATCGTAAATATGTAAGGTTACAATGTCACTATTAAAATTGTTTTCTTATACGGCCAAGAATAAATTTAACCACTATTAACAACATTTAACATGACTATATTCATGATGACAAAAAATCTAGCTAAGATAAGGAAATATGAATACAGGCAAAATATAGTTCAGTGACGGTTAATTTTATTGACATACATAGAATGTTATTGAATATTTTCATGATTTTCTGTCTTCTTAAGTCTGCGATATCAGAAAATGTACGGATATTGTTAGGATTTTAATTTTGAAGTTTCATTAGTTGCCAGATCAGTGGCATACCCGCCCTGTTTCAAAACAGTGCCCTTCTAAATTCAAATCATTAATGGCTTTCGATTATCTTACTCACGAGCCCCCATTTGACTTCAATTAAGACTTGTAGAGATCGCCTATGCGAACTGTTCGATTCCCGATTTGAGTTTAATGAATTAATTATCGTCGGATTATCTCGAAAGGGCGCTGGGATTAAGCTACGAAAGGCTTTGTTCAGATTGCATATCGGTGGCCATCTTGAATACGCTTTTTAACAGAATGCCTATTTTAAGTTATCGGAAGACGATGTTGGTACTTTTGTGCAGTTTTGTTTTGAATTCCATTTATCATTTACATTTGAATAATTATAAAGAAAGACATTATATATTCTATAATTTAATTAGTAGTTTTATTGTTAGCATCCTTATGTACATTTTTGTTCTTGGAATTCTTGTGCTTTTACCGAGACATGCTTAAATTAAATACACTAATTTTTTGCCTATTAATAAGTTCATTATTAATTCATTATTAATGAGTATTACCACTGGTTTATTTCTGGGGTACTGGCATTTTATTGAACAAAAAAAGATTGACAAACAAAACATAATAAAATTAATATGTTTATAAAATAAATCCAACTAGCTGACGCGTAGCATACAAATTGTGTGAATAATTTCAGTTGCAGACCAAGTAACGGCGGTAAAAAGTCGAAAAATAATTGAAGAATCTCAAAAAAGAAGTCTAGAGTGGGGGCAAAAACGCAGCACGGGGCCGTCGACCTCGGTCAGTTCGGCAAAGCCTCGCCCTTCCCAGCTACCTACCACCGGATTGGGTTTCAAATTTTCAGCGCCGTCGCAATGCAAGAAAGCGTGAACCGACCACATTTTAACGACGCAAAAACAAAATAGGTTTTAGATCCGGTGGGAAATCCTAAATCATAAAAAAAACAGAACGATTATGAAGATAAAAATTAATATCTAAGAAAACGCTCGAAAACTATTCTCGCGATAACTATGTTAAATAAATATTTAGCAACATAAATGACGCTTAATAGCTAATCGTTAAAACTACACATGCGAACCGAACCGAGTTTACACCATTCAAACGAATTAAACATCATAAACAAAAAGAACCGACACTTTCATACTTAGTATCTGCGATTTTTTTACCGAGTAGTAAAAACTGTCGGCGATTTCACAACACGGATAAATTTAAGCTGAACGTTTTTGTTGGATGTAAGATCGGGTGCTTGAAAAAATACAGTAAGAAATTTAATGTAAATCTGAAAATCCCACCGAAAATGGACTTACTTTTGTTCATGTTTAAAAACTTCGAAAATAAGTGTTTTAAGATATCTCTGAATTTATTTGTGTTGGAAGAAAGTGTTATGTAATGTTTGTTCAATTGGTGGCTAATTGAAGCAGAAATCCTGATACTTCCTACTGTTACTTTCTTCGGGGGTTACGTGGCAGATGTTCAGCCAAGAAAACTCTAATGGAGTCAATCAATCAAACCGATAAAGTTCATACGTCTTATCGAATCTTTTTTTTCCATAAGATCCAAGCGACAAGGGGAGACTGAAAAACAGCGCTGCAAGGGACTATGGTCTCGTGTCAGCAGACGCTGAGTCTTCCCCTATTGTTTATTGTTTTGTTTTACGTGGCAATAAACATTATTATTATTATTAAAATATGGAATTTCCATAATTGAACCTACGTTTGACCACGAGTCTGCTATCCCTAGACATGAATCACCTCCTCCACAGAAGTGGATAGCAAAATTCGAAACCACAAGACTATCACATATTTTTCAAAATGAACTGGATGGGCTGGACGCATGGAACTGTAACTCATAAGATAACGCATTTTATTTTGGGTATTTAGCGCAGACGATGCTGACATAAAAATAGTGTTATCCTAAATGTATGAAATAATTTAAATGTATGAAGTAATTTTTACTGTTCTACAACATTTTATTTATTTTATACCTATAAATAAATAACAATGTCACCATTTTGCAATGCCAGAGACAAACAGACAATGAAATAAATGCCAAATAGCATCGTGATAAGTATAACCCATGTGGTCATGCCTAGTAATTAACCGAGACTTGATTACAACATACAAGTCGCTTGTGAAAACACTGACTGTTCTAGCAATTAAAGAGAATAGAAGAAAATCTAATAGGAATACATAAACCGAAGGATATATCATGAGATTAAAAACTGATACAATTTGGAATATTAATAAAGAAAAAAGAAAACAAAAAGAATGATTTTGATATATCATAAAATGATTTTGATATGTAGGGAGTGATTTTGATATCCGAGTATGATAACTGCTATAGAATTCTTCAAAATCAGTGCAAAAACTCGAGACAATAGAAACCTGGCTTGCGAGCTTCTAACTTAAATCAATTCAGCCACACAGAAATTTTCCCAATTTCGACTGAGAGTCAAGTTTTGAGGGCAGTTGCTTTGAGATAAAGATTATGGATAATAAAAGAAATTACTGAAATTCGTATCTGCTCAATTATAGGAAATCTTTACCATATTTCCCTAATAATTAGTGTGAAGATGTCTTTCCATACGTTTTTCTCCGCATTCGGATCCCTTTTCACCGTTGTTCTGACATTCTAAACATCAATACAGTAATCGTTTTGTTATTCCAAAAACAAATTACTTAAACCTCTATACTGTGAATATATTATATCGAAAAGCTCTCGTGAATATATGGAGAGTCAATATTTACAGCGGTAGACATATTGGATTCGGCTAAATAGTTATAAATATGGATTTCAATAACAATAAATATATCTCAAAACAAATTCGATGCGGCGTGTCCAGTTAAAGCAATCACAGCATTTCAAACACGTCTGTCCGGACTCATTAAATTACATTTTTTTAATTAATGGATGCTTATCTTCAGGCAACTTGGCTATAAATCTGGTAGGGGCGTGCGTTTGAGCATTGAACTTAAATATTATGGTGCTCTTTCTAATTAAACCCAGGGCTGGCCTGTCCGGTGATCTTGAGGTTACAAGGCAAAAGCGAATGGATTTTTAATGGCCATTAAACACTTCTTTGATGATGTTCAATAGCTAGTTCTACTAACAACATTATCCTTCGCTATCACCAATAAAGCTATCAGTATAACCATTTCTGATACATGCAAATGCATGAACAGCCTTTCATTTATTACGGGTTTCTACAAAATCCAGATTTATAGTCATGATTATAGTCAACAGGGAACTAGCTACTGATTTTGGATATTACTACGAACAACGGTGTTCGAATAACGTTAATTGACCAGTAATCATTATTATATTTAAGTGAGCACGTCATTAGATTTCTAACAATAGCGATAAAGATCTGTTCTCGTGATCTCATTAAGAAGTAGACAAAACTAATTAAAGTTTGAGGTATGAAGTTCGAGTTCCTGTTCTGTATATTTTATATTTCGAAGTAATTTATTATTAACAATTTAAATATGATTTCAAAGCGGTGAAGTAAAACATCCTCAGTGCTTTGGGGTGTTCCATCTCTCCAAAGTCGGTCCCTCATTTCTGAGGATCATCACGATCCTCGGGGTGTTCCATAATGTGCCTTTAAGCTTACAGATGCTAGGTAACCAAACTTTGCGATCGTAGTCATCTGTGGCGATATCCTTTATTTTCAGCGAAGACAAATCAAGAGTACAAAAATGTTGGGGTTTACAAAGGTTTGAAAAGGGGTAGTTATCAAATTATGCAACTATGAGAAAGGTTGATAAATCAATTGCAAAATTCGAATCATAGCAAATCATTTGATCGGTAAAACATAATACAGCATTCAAAGACATTTTCATATCTCCATCGAACACGTTTAATGCTTGAAACATTTACATTGGGGACAGCTGTCGATATTTATGTATCCATAGTATGGCAAGTCTTTAACAGTCATGTTTATCTGAAGGTGACATCAAACGCTGAACTAATGTTGTTGAGATTTTATATGGAGGTCACTTGTACCGTGGAAAAAGCGGCAGACTAATCAGAATTCTTTAGCAATTAATCCCAAAAACATTGACACAAGGGTTAATAGTTTGTATGGGACCTAAACAATCCAAGTCTCACGACAAACGCGTAAAATATATTGCTATTTTAGTTCCAGGAGTTAAACAGTATACTTATGCTACTTGATAATAGCGAAGATAATGGTACAACGCAAACAAAATTTAATAGTTTGAAATTTATCAGAACAAACAACACACAATTACGACAGAGCGAATATCCAGGAACGGGTTTACATTCTGCATTTATAGTAAACGTATTGATATTTAACTTGATGGACCTAAAATTGAATTTATGCTAGAAAGGCAGAAGGGCATCATGAACCACGGCAATAACTAATCGTAAAAGGCATCAGTGTTAGTTAAAGCTCAGTTTGTAGTACTTAGTTTGACTTCCTCGTTGGTCGAATGGTTGCAAGCGCGACGGCCGATCGGGAAGTCTTGGGTTCAAATCCCGGGTCGGGTGCTATTGGATTTTTCTAATTTAGAATTTCTAGTAGTGACTTGGAGTTTGGAATGATGCCCGGTGTATGAGAATAGGCTCACCACCTATTCCATGGGAAGAAACATAACTGGTGAAACGTGGGAGTGTATTGCACTCCTGTGCCTACCCCTTCGGGGATTACAGGCGTGATGTTACGTTTTGTTACTTAGTAACTAGGAAACAATAGGAAACATAAAATTTTTTTTCAAAAATAGGCTGCGACATATATTTATAGTACAAGATGATAAAATTTGCAATTTTTTTAAGATTATCTAATTGCATGTGCGCTCATTACAACTAACGGATTACTATCCAGCCATCATCATTCTACTGTAAGACACGGTCTCTTCTCAGAGTAAGAAGGGCTAAACCATAGTCAGCTCGCTGGTCACGAGAGGGGATTGGATTGAATTTGTATAAATTTGGTGTGTAACTTACGACTATTAAAAGTGACGTGCTACAGAATACACTGTATAGTCGGAAAATATCTAATTTTTAGAAGCAAGCAAGCGAAAGTAAAGACAATAATCATTGTACAACAAATAAGAAATCCCAAAGAACATCATCTTGAATTATATAAGAATAAAAAAAAACCATTAATTGTATTAGCGTTCTTCGCATATCTATTGCGAAACCGCTCCATGCTTCCACAAGCGTTCACTCTTGAACCACACACAAACAATACAATGTGGGATAATTTTTAAACGATATCTTCTCAATCTACAGGTTTGATTTGCAATATTGCTCCCTTTGATATGGGGTTAATTACAACAGAATTTATTAATATCGTATGCCACACAGATTTAAAAGTTTTATTGCTAAGAAATTGAGCTTCCTTATAAGTACAACGCTGTTATATACGCACGATAATTACTTTGTGGGAAATTATTACTTACACGCGACGGAAATTTAGGTCGTTCCATGTTCTGGATTAACGAAATAACCGAGCGTCGAATGTCCGATGAAAAGAGATAGCTATATTGTACTCGTATTTTGCCGCCATTTTTATTGTTAAAAACGTAACACGCAATTTGCTGCTGCTACATTTAAAAAAGATTTTAAAATGAAATCATTTTAAAATAAAAATCACTCTCGCTGTGAATATGAACCCATTAATTTCTTAAATTGCCTACCGCATAAGGTTCCTGATAAATAAATACCTCTGCGTTCGAAATCACACAGTTCGAAATCACACAAATTAATTGTATAATATACTGATAGAAGAGTCATAAAGTCCATTTATGTTACCTACTCCAGCAGCAGTAATATAAACCTAAGTGTGTACCACAGCTGTTTTAATATCAGATATGAAAAAACCTTCAACAATTGTGCTGGAAGTCGTTTCAATTGCTTCAAAATATCAACAGTACACAATCGTGATTATAATGTGATTTGTTGAGCTAAGGCAACTGTTGCACACGAAGAGTAAGGATTGTAGGACTAAAAGTAACTACATGTAATTGGTATTTCCTCTCTTATGTTTATCAATAGGTTTTTTCAGTTAAATATTTAATACCTTCAGGCATTTTCATACTTGAGAAATATTAAAACGTATAAAGTTTCCCCAGGCATCATGCGCACTAATAGGGTCCGATTCCAGAAATTTCGATTCTCCATTAAAAGCTTAAGACTCGATTCGACTCGAAATCGATTAAGACTTTAGTATTGTAATAATGGTGGTCTTCAGAAGTAACCCTAGTTTGGGGTTGGTGTTTGAGAATTCAGTTATCGTTTGTTTACGTAAGTCCTAATTTCTTTATTTTTACTTTACAATACTTTAACACCGACGATTGTGGCGCCACCGGAAGTTTAAGTAAACTAGAATTATTTCGAAAACTGTATAACACCAATATGTCGATTTATTACTCGAAATTTAATAATACAGTAATTATTAATTTTGCTACAATATAATTCTATTTAGTGAGGACGTTTAGTTCAGTGAGAATTTTAAACGTGACTTATAACCTTATTTTATTACTAGTGATCGTTTGCTCGTTACCGTTCAACGTGAGACACGTCTCTTAAGTAAAGCATTTACAAACTCATTTTAACTCGGAGCGAATTCAGCGGGTAAATGACTGGAACCAGTGACTTTTGACCTTCGACGACAGATTGGAATCGATATTTCAAGGACCAAAGTATTGTTACGAGTCGGATTGTGTTTGAGAGATAAAATTAAGGCTTAACGAAATTATTGCAATCCATAGTAAATTTTTACATTTAATGATCGTTTCATTGCCTATATTTAAATATATTTTGTACCTTCTTGACTATTTTAATTTTGTTTTTACTACAACGAAGTTATATGCAATTTAAACAGAAGGGCAGTAATATCACGCTACTGACATGTTGTCAAGACACAAATTTTAATGTCCAGAATACTTATTTCAATCAAACAGTTACGACCCATATTAAAGCAGAAACAATATTAAAAAAAAATTTTGCTTTTAACTGAATGGTTAGATTTTTTCTAAATACCTTCATTCCACACGTTGTGAACAAAAATTTCTAGAAATTATTGTATAGACAAATTTGAATTATTTTTAAAATGACCTATGTATTTTATCGAGTATTACTCATTATTTATCTATTTATTGGACTTATTGTATTATACCTAAATATTAACTAGGGCCCCAGAAATGCTTATTGGAAGATATGTTTCATCAACAATTTTTTTTTATTCCAAAGCGTCTTACTATTGAACAAAAAATGATCGATTCCCAACTTCCCCCTTTCACCCCGATGGCTGAGTGTCTGCAACTCGGCCACGTTTATCCTGTAGCGAACCAGCTCTGTAAATCACTGAGCGCGAGCCGCTACGCTACGTGCACTTGTCTATGGGAATTCCGCTTAATATTAGGCCCGATCCACACTTTACTGTTTCGTTTAAAAACAATTCATCATCATCATCAGCTGCTTTAAGTCCACTGCTGACGTCTCCTGAGGGATGATTGTCCATAATCATTACGCTGGGCAAGCGGGCTGGAAATCGCAGAGCAAGGCTTCTCGCGCCATCGACGCTGCTGTCCGTAGGCGGCTAGGACATTTATTTGGCGATCAGCTAGCGCCGTTTTTAGCCGCCTGTTACGTTATCATGTTGTCCCGGATCGGGGGGTGTATTCTTCCGTTCCGACTATAATTGGTTAAAATTTTGCTACCTTGACGGTTCTAAGCTTGGACTAATCTATGGCTTAATAGTTATGGCTTTGATTTGAAATTTCCAGTGCACATGTTATCTGGATCAGTTAAACGCGTATTAATAACGTGTATATAATACAATTGATTTTAAGAAAGTAACGCAGTGAGAACGCGCCCTTAGTATCGTTGCGAATTGCTAGTGATTCATAGATCGCGTCGTTGCGTGTAGGACCCGACTACGCCCTTTGTACGTTCCTGGCGTTAAATATTCCTGTTGATAAGTTCATCATCTTATCGAAAGCGGCTTTTTTGTCAATAATACTCCCGTTTATACCGAATTCTAGCATATTTAAATACCAAATAACAACTTTATATTACTTATGTTCTAGTCTTATACATACTTTTAAGTTATACGCGTTACTTTGAGTTTGTCAAGTTGAACATTTATGACCTTTTCGATACTTTAAAAATTACACTGGGGTCTTACTTCCACGTATAGTATGACACCTGAGAGGTCGAGTGATGACTCATAACTGGACCGCTCAATGAATAGACTCGTACGCTTGTCACCGTCTTATGTGAACAATACAAACACTGAAAACTACCTAATGCTATGTACTAAGTAGTTTTCGATGTTTAACTATAATGTACGTATCTGTATTCAGTGTTACTCTGATTAAGGCAAAGGTCGACAACATGTTGCTACCTGTAACGGGTAAGTTCTTGTATTGTCACTTGCCTGAAGCTGGATTGACGTGTCTTACGGAACTTGTTCTAGCGGGAGTACCATCGCTCTTTAGTGAAGTCGTTGAAGCCGACTTACACTTTGATGTGATGGTAAATTAATTAGACAGAGACAATATAATACTCACAATTTTTTTGCGACCTAATTTGATGATAAGCCTGCCTCGTTGGTCGAGCGGTTGCAACCGCGACTGCCGATCGGGAGGTCCTAGGTTCAAATCATGGGTCGGGTGCTATGGGATTTTTTTATGGCTCGCCACCTATTCCATGGAACTTAAACGTAACTGGTGAAACGTGGGAGTGTACTACACTGCTCTGCCTACCCTTTCGAGGATTACAGGCGTGCTTTACCTTTTTTTCTAATATAATAATACCTAGCGGCAATATTAGTAACGATGATAATGTCATATGAACCATTAGTTTTTTTTGTATACAATATTCGACCAACAGTGTATGCAAATGTAAACATTGGGTTGGAAATATCCAGCTAATAAAGGGTTAGTTAACACTGTTGAGGAACAATTTCAATACAAAGCCGTTCGATATTAGAAAGTCAAGAAGAGTATAAAGAGGTGGAGGCGACGGTTGCCCATCACGCGCTCGTGATAGTGGTCTCAGACAATGGGCGATTACGTACTTATGTTTAGATATCCGCTCCTTATACCACGGTGTAAAGTACACGAGGGAGCGGTAATGGTATCCTTGATGGTAATGATCCTTGAGGTACAATACTAGAAGTCGATATTTTTTGAACATTTGCAAAATCAACACTGACAAAATGCCAGGAGTTGATGCGTGTTCAGAATATTTTAAATTTTGATTGTAGAGTCGTTTTAGTTTAAACAAAAATATAAAAACTGAAGCAATGATTGTAAACTAATTACATACGTATTCAGAAATAGTAAAATACGTAACATCACGCATGTAATCCCCGAAGGCATAGGTAGAGGAGTGTAGTACAGTCTCATGTTTCACCAGTTACGTTTAAGTCCCATGGCTTAGGTGGTGAGCTTATTGTCATAAACCGGGCACTGATCCAGACTCCGAGTCACTACTAGAAATTCTAAGCTACAAAATTCCCATAGTACCCGACTCCGGGATTTGAACCCAGGACATCTCGATCGGCATTCGCGCTTGTAACCACTCGACCAACGAGGCAGTCTAGTCAGAAATCAGAAACAGTAATAAAATCGTTTTGGACATAGCTATGGTATTTATGGTGCTTCGTCATAAATATTTAACAGCCTGGTAACCCTATATTTTAAATCTGAGTACATATTTTGGTAATCTAAATAATGTTCTGTAAATTTATGGGGTCATTTCATTTTACTTAGCAGTTTATAAGTTCTTACAATTAATTCTACCTTAATCGACCCATTTGTCATTCCACTGTTGAAATTTGGGTCTCCTCTCATATTGAGAGGGTTAAAGCCATAGTCTGCCACGCTGGCCAACAGCGGTTTGGCAGACTTCACACACCTCAGTTTTTTTTTTTTTTATATAAATTCCAGGTTGTGTAGGTTTCCTCACGATGTTTTCCCTCAACGTTAGCAACTGATATTAAATTTTTTATTAAATTCTTCTCTTCTACTTCTTTTGTGATATTAAATTCTACCTTAAAAAAGTTAAACAATTTGTCCCGTATTCTTTAATACGTATAGGGTAAATCATATTCCATGAACTATAATCGTTACCTTTATGAAGTATATATATTATATGACATAGCGGTAAATCTTCATGATATACACTCTAATTGCGATGATACGACTTTATCTGCTGCTAATTAAGGTTAGTCTAGCAACATTTGTTACAGTGAAATATTCCCTAAATTTACATCGCTGCACGCGTTTACTTTGAAACGGAGCAAAAGTGGCACGATTTCAATAAATTTGTTAAAGTAAAATGAAGCTATAAGGTAACTCGCTGCACCGGTAGTCCTTGGTATTCCAACATTAATATTTACTCTGTCTCTAAGTGATTTTCTTTGTATGTAATCCCAAACGTCTGTTTGTTTGCCCGTGGTGCTTTCTATTCGGTGAATGTTATTGAGTCAGCACTGTTGGTACGGGAAAATGTTTTAATCCTTCGTAAATATACTCTTATTGCGTTGTGTTACTGTATGTTATTTTAAATTAAGTTTATATTTTTATCAATATATTTCGAGTTTTTATGTATAAATAGTGCAGACGGAAATTTTGTGAAACTTACCTCTGTCACCAGCTGTAGCTTTCAAGTTGCCAACAATGGTACCACTTCTGACGTCTTCTCGCACACGAAAATTATATCTTGGTTTGTCAAACAGTGCAGATCCAACGCCAGCAGCGATCACATTTACATGGACAGTCGCTCCTTGAGGCGCGGTGAGACCTCCCCCGTCCGTTGCCGATATATCTAAATCGAATTTCCCATTTGCTTGGATCAGAGCCGGTTTGGTTACAAAAATCTCCCCAGTGCTCCTATCTATCCTGAACACGTCATTATCGTTCCCATTAGTGATCCTGTAAGTCACAGTTCCGAACCGAGCTGAATCAGCATCGGTAGCGGAGACTGCAACGATCGGCTCCGTAGAAGATATCCTCCCCTCCTTCAAAGAGACGTTGTAATCTTTAACAGTGAATGCGGGAACGTTGTCGTTGATATCGAGAAGTTGGATCTTCACCATGGCGGTCGTCGACAGGCCCCCTGCGAATAAATAAATAATTGGTCTTGTGATTGTTTGTATTGTTGTAATGCTATGTTTAATTGACAGCAGGCTGATTTATGCGGATGTCATCGAGTTTCCGATGTTCAAGTTCGAAGATAATAAAATGACGACTACGACTGGATTTAATTGTGGCGCAGCATATTTCAAAGGAAAGTTTTGTTTGAACTTCCTGGGAAATTTCCATTAAAAAGTTGGAGCAGTTTATCAGGGCAATAGTACAGGCGGTAATATGGAATAGATAAGTATACTTTGTTGCATTATATTTCAAGAACATAATCAGGAAATGCAAGAACCATGTGTTCTCACTAGGATATCACGGTAGAATGAGATATACTGAATCGATAAGAACATTTAAGTGTGTTGATAATATAAGTTTAGCATTAGTCTACATTAATCATAAAAATATCTAATATATGTAAATCGATATAAGTTACACAAAAGTTTCCCGAGCATGCAAATATTTCCGAACATATAAATATTATATATATTAAATAACAAATTCTTAATGCGTGTTTTAAATCAAGATGAAGATTTAGCTCGGGTCAACGATAAACAATCCTGTCTGTTTGACTATCGAAAGCCGAAATAACTACCGAAATTCCCTTTCCAAGTTGCCGCTTGGCCGCAGATTGGTCGAAATAAAAACCCGAAGTAATAGTTGGACGCTTCTCGCCACATAAATCAATTGGGGCTTGCAAAGACAACGGGCGACGGACACTTTTGGAATTTATTCGCGGCCGACTCTGGTGCTTTATTTCGAGCTGATACCGTATATTCGTATACTTATATGGCTATATTTTGTGCGTTTACACCACCTGTCAACGTTGAACTTATTGCCTTTCGATAAATGTTAGGGACGTTTTTTTTACATTTTATTCGGTAATTGCGCTCTACAATGTGCTCGTAATAAAGCTTTAATGATGCATGGTCGGTATCTCCTGTCCGCGTCCCTCACTCGACATGGTTTTGTAATGAGTTATTATTTTGTACTTCGTTATCCATAGCCGTATTATCTGTGTTTTGTTTGCTCCTTGTTTCTTTGAAAATCCAGCCAGTGTTACTTTGCTCGGCTAAGCTGTTTAAGACAGTAGTAAAGTATACAAAAATTACTGATGTAGGTTAACTGACTTTCGATGCGCTAAAACTTAATTTGGAATAGTAATTTCTAATGACGTATACATATTATAAAAATAGTGCAGTGTATAAAAGTTAATTCATAAACTTTATGACTTTCGAATACGTGACTAATGTTTTTTTCGTTTTTATTATTCGGCATTTAAAAAACAGGTAATATACTTATTAATTACCTCTGTCAGTAGCGATGACGGGAAATTCGAAGTCGGCCGTGGCTTCATGGTCCAAGGGAGCAGAGACGCAGAGCTCCCCAGTGTCCGGCTTGACGGAGAACTGTGGCTTGACGAGGCCATCGCCTAACGTGTAGTTGACGATAGCGTTTACTCCACAGTCTGGATCTATCGCCGACATCTGTAAATAAAGACAGCCGAATAAGAATATGTAAGAGTTGAGAAAATATGAAAATCAAAACAAGCCGTATTGATGACGAACTCTTAAAATAACTATAAATTTTTGATGATGACATAGTCGATATGAGAATTTCTTGTTTTTTACTAGGAGGCAGTTCTGTCGCGAGATATGTATGTATGGGCAAAGTTAAAAGAATTATGAAAACTATAACGAAGTCGTTTCTATTTTATTTGAGCCTTCCGCTCGTGGTATTGATGCTAAAATCCTTAACATGCATGTCAAACTACAGGATGATTCTGAAGATTTACAAGTTTTCCTATTAAAGATTATTTATGTAACAACGAGGGAGAACAGCCCGACAAAATCTGCACACTTTAAAATACTCCATTCGCTGGAGAGTGGTAAATCAGTCAATTCGTAATTGTTCAGTATGGCAGACGACAGCTTTGATTTATCTAACTCAGAGAAGAGACCCGAATCCATCAATGGAGTGATAAAAGAGCGGATGAAGCAGAGCATTAATATTTTAAAAACTAAGAAAACCGTTAAAGAACATACTCATACGCTGTTAATATTCAAATTTTCAAGGCTGGCAAATACAGTACACGTCTAGGTGGCAGAAGATAAACATCATGATTAATTAGGGGTGTTTGATTCAACTGAATTGATTGGCCCTCTGTGAGGTCCCTGTAGTTATGACGGCCAATGAATAGGATTTTCCTACACGCTGGAATGCTGCTTGTCCTGATTAAGACGTTCTTCCCACCGCTAGCGATTAACAGATATATGATCATGTTGTTTGACGAAACTGACTTTAAGACCGGTAACAACAAAATAGCCCGGAAGAGAGAGAAGCAACGTACATGAGGAAGTAAATATTTATTGTTTGCTCCTGAATTTTTCGTCATTAGCTCAAACTCTAGTGTGAATTTTGGCTTAAATATGGAGGTAAAGTGGAATATTTCGCATATGATTCTACAAGTAAGTATATTTTTTGCAACGCTTTACGTGCCCAAGTATAAGTAAATTTGGCGCTAATTACTTTATATTTAATCTAGGATTATTCTAAAAGGCGTCGTTATAAAAGAAAATGGTCAACGTAACATCGTGCCTGGAAAATTTTCGAAGGGGTAGGCAGAGGAGTGTAGTACACTCCCACGTTTCACCAGTTACGTTTACGTTCTATGAAATAGGTGGTGAGCCTATTGCCGTAC
>DWJK01001671.1:0-16339 GCA_018248815.1 Croniades pieria auraria
CTTCAGTATTCATGTAAGGAATTTTTATAGTCAGGAGGTCATTAAACGACCACATATTTTCTAATAATCGTACCAATACAAGTTTTTTTCCTAGTATGATATTTATTTTAAAGAAAGTAATATTTTTTTATTTGAAACAAAACGTAACCGATTAATTAAAATTCGTTAACCATATTTTTATTACTTCTACAGAATAAGCAGTTCGTGTACCGCGGACAGGACTACGAGCGCATCGGTGCGTTCACTCAGCGGCTGCAGGCCGAATACGTATCCGCGCACATTCTGATGCGCAACACGCCGCCCGACGACTCCATCATCGCTGCGGATGGACAATGTAAGCATATTTCCGGAATCGCCCGCATCGAACTCGAACAACACCATAGATTAGCATTTTACACTAGTCACCGTTAACTTCGCCTCACACCACGAAGTATTTAAAGGCGAGGACTCGAGTCCCACGGAGCGCTGCACGAGTATCGAGCGCTGGTGTTTTATCAGGAGAAGACGCGCTCGCAAGTCGCTGGGCCGCGTCGGGGACCGTGGGACTACATCTCTCGCGTATAGTATATGTGGCGCCCTGTGCAGACATCCAGATCTGCAACGTGAAGGCGGCGGCGCGCCGGGCCCGCGCGGCGCTCGACGTGGACACGTTCCTGTGCGACCGCCCGCTGCACAAGCCGCCCATCGACAAGGACAACGAGTTCAAGGTGCGCGCCGCTCCGTTTGCCTCTGGCGAGATTGCGATGGCGTACACTAAAACTTGCAGTGCGATCGATCGCAGACACGTCACATGCTAGATAATAATTCTAGCGACAGACGATATTAAAAGTAAATATGTTTTAGCCTGTGACCCGACTCGCGACTACCTAATATCGTACCTGACGTCTTCCAATGTAATATAATCGCTGTAGGGACGTTAGCACGATGACGACGTAGTTATTATTAAATGACAATGTTTTTACCTCCTCTGGATTTGTAATATAAATATACGGAGTGAGCCTCCGAGCCCTATACTGAATTTATTAGTTTAACATTTTTACTGTATTAAAGTTTCATGTTCCTCCATCACCTTTCAGAGCCTGTGGATTGAAAGAACAACTCTCGTAACAGAAAACACGTTACCGGGCATCTTACGATGGTCCGAAGTTATTTCTAGATCTGTAGAAGAAATCCCACCTGTAGAGGTAATCCGTCCATAAAACGTATTAAAGCTATATAAATATAACTAATATAAATTTTTATCGATTTATGCTATATCGATTGTATATTGTTCATCGATATATCCATCCAGTTCGCCTGCGAAACAATGGAAGCGACCGAACGCGAGCTACGAAGCCTCATCTCTCAGTACACCGCGGACCCCACGCTGAACATCAACCCGTTCTCGATGCGCCTCCAGGGGACTATCGACGCGAACGTCCAGGGGGGGATCACTAAGTACGAGCAGGCGTTCCTCACGGCCGACTTCAGTAGGAACGCCACGCCGAGAGAAGCGGCCGCTGCGGCCAAGTTGCGAAGGCTCGTTTCCTCGCAGTTGGCTGTAGTAGATGCAGGGTTGCTGCTACATGGACGGTTAGCACCTGAAGAGGTCAAGCCTCTGCACAGGTGAGTGAGACGAGAATATTTTCAAGGTCTAATACTTTGAAAGAATTTAATGAAAAACATAAGATTTATTTACTGAGAATATACAATAATGATATTATCTCTTATGATTTTTGTAGTATTCAAAATGTAGTATTGATGACGTTTTTATTACACAACACTATTTATTTATGTATTAATATTCTCTACTTAACATGTGTTCTTTTTCAGGCGTTTGGTGGAAAGATTTACCCAACTGAGACAGAATTTAGGACCGGGTCTCGCTCGAGCCAGGCGACAACTGTCAGAAAGTATTGTCAAGTAAGAATTGTGATACATTTTTTTGCTAAGATATAAATTTGCTAGTTGATACGTGAATCTGGACATGAAATTAAAAATGCTAGAATATAATTTTCAATTTGTTTTACCTAATAATGTTCTTATTTTAAATGTTTTCAACGTTATTTTCAATTGTGTATTTACCAGAGACAATTTTTTTTTTTACAGTACCCCATTACCGCCAGTGCCGATGTTAGACAAGCGATCTCATAGCATTCAGCAAAGCGACACCTATTATGAAGAAGGACATCTTTACAACAAGCCAATTGTAAGTATTTTATGATATTTAAATTTTACCAATAATATGAAGTAATTAGCCACCAAGCTAAAACAGTTACCACATGGTGTTGCCAATGTTATATGGCAAAGTTTGCTATGTACCCTTGGAAAAGTTACTAAAAGGAAAAATGAATGCATTAACAGGACAGCAAATATATATACATACATATATATATGCGCCTTGAAATTATAATAAAAATGAATATTTCATATTAGTTGTAGAATGTATACAGTAGCCAATTCGAACTTATTTTTATTTCATATGTAAATTTCGTACATCTACTTAATCAGCTACATCAATATTTTTAAATTTCAGTATACACTAGAAGATCCGGAACAACAAAGTATAATGTCAAGTAGTTTACCGGTGACCGACAACAGGGATTGCCCCGATGACGGCTCCATGGTCAAGTCCGCTCCGCCACTTCCAGTGAGACCCAAATCTGGTGATCCGCGAAGTCCTACGCGACCACCATTAGAAAAGTACCGGTGAGGGACTTGATTTAATGATGACGATGCATTAGCATTATTACATATTATATCACTACCATGTAGGTGGTGAAACGTGGGAATGTATTACTGTCCTCTGCTCATCTCTTTGGCGTTTACAGGTGTGATGTCTCGTTTTATGATTAGAATGTAATTAAAATGATTACGATGACTTGATGATCATGCGGTACTTAATTTATGACTTTGAGTGTATATTGTAATTAGACTTCATGTATGTGTACAAGAGTACTATTTGAAATGAAATCTAGATATTTCTCGTAGATTTTTTCATTAATGTTTCGTAGATCTACTAGATATCTTCTAAAAGGATATGTAGGTCTACTCGGTATATTTATTAAATTTCTAGCAAGTATCATATCAGCGAACAGGGGAGGAAGCTTTCAATATTAGAAGCGATATGAATAATTTAAGGAGACTCACCGAACATCAACCCTCACGGGAGCGGCAGAAGGAGGGTACAGGTGTAGAATTGGAAGCACTCATGTCATTTAAACCGCTCATAATCTCGTTAAAAAGTTTTCATTCTTATAGGTGTCGCCATGTGACACCCCCCACGAGTACATATATCGATGCTAAAGTGCTACTGGCACGTGACGGCGGTGGGTGGTGGCGGGTGGTGGCGGGTGGTAGTGACGGCGGCTGACGGAGCGCGGCGTGTCGGCAGGGACGCGGCGGGCGAGGCGCGGCGCGGCGCGCGCGGGCCGGCGGCGCCGCCGCTGCCGCCGCGCGCCGGTACCTGTCTGCTGCTGCTATTAGCGGGCCGCGCGCCGGCCGAGCCGCGCGGCCGCTCCCGTTGCGGACGCTTCCGGCTCCGCCGTCGCCCGACCGGAATCCGATCGATTCGGTCGAGACGAGCCCGGTCTCCCTCGATAAAATGGAAATAAAACGGAACGAGCCGCCTCGCATGCTCGCCGATGGCAGTTATGGGTGTGGAGACGGGCGCAGATGGAAAAATAACGTCTTCGGTGGTTTTTAGTACGAAACGCGAGTTGAACGCCGAAGTGACGTTTTAAAATTCACATTTTCAGGTGACAAGCGCATTTGGGGTGATGCGCCCGCGGTACCGAAACGTGGGGCAGCCGAGGAGCGGGATTCCGGCTTGGGTTTCGACCACCATTACACCAATGCGGACGACCACGAGTTGAAACACAGTGGTACATTTGCATAACCTACAGATAAAAAAAATCTGCCAACCCACACATGGCCAATGTGATAAACTACAGCTTTAAATCCTCTCATCCTGAAAGGAAGCCGGTCTACCAACAGTAGAATAATAAAGACTTAAGAAATAAACAAACGCGTGTGTTTATAAAAAATATAGTATTTATGGTTAATATTTGTTATAAGTATACTTTTATATTACCAAGCAAAACTTGCATATTTGTATCCATGTGGAATAGTGATGTATTATATTAATATTACATTTTTTTTTATTTTAATAACAAATTTGTAACAGCACGACTGGAAATTTCCTGTACAAATAAAAATATTATGCTGTATAATTTAAAATATTGAAAAAATATTACTCACACAATATTTCTGAATCTTTTAATTGAGTTAATTAAACACAATAGGGATAAATTTTATCATTTTACATTATGGCACTTAAATATAATATGAATATACTGTTTCAGATATGGATTTAGTGGAATCGCTACGTTATGAGGAGATAATCTCTATGATGTCGGAGCCACTCCGCGTGGACGAAGACGAAACCCCACCCCCTATCCCCCCCAAAGGCTTGGGCCATCTCAACAGCTTCGATTCAGGCCACCACGAAAACGGGGAATCGCACTGCTAAGTATCATCTCATCAAATTATAATAATACTTTTAAAAACAGTATTAAAAATGCAGGGGTAGGGAGAGTTGTTCGGTGTTGCCGGGTATGTTTTTCCTGTTATGAAATGAAATGAAATGTTATATAAACACTGACTATTTAATTATAAGCGTAGGGAGAAAGTCAAGTTATCTGTACAGGAATAACATTTTGCAGGATGTTAAATTTATCTGAATTTTCTTTCATATATCAGGGACAAACAGACTAATTATACAGTTTTGTATTACATAGATTATGTAATTTTTTTTTATACTAATCTGACTTTTTGTACTTTGTATTTAATCGAAATAGACATGTTCGTTTTAAGACGAATTTTTAAATAGAAATGTCGAAAATAATGCCAGTAACATTGAGTACATACTTTTAAGATAATGGCTATGGATTTAGTTGCTACTAAATCACTTATATCGACTTATAAATTGGTTAAAATGATCTCAAAAAGTATAATATTGCAGCTTTTATAAATACCAGCTGATGGAACATTAGACTGATAACTTCCTGGACCTGGCAACGCCTAAATTTTGTAATTTTTTAATATTTCTAAACTTTTTAAACAACTAGCCGATCACTAATGCAGCTTTGTAGGTTAATTTTCAATTTCTTAGCTTATTTGGTAGCCAAAGAAAAGTTTTTATGAAAAGAAAGTTTTTTTGAGTATGTTACGTAGCCCTACAATAAGTAATCATTTGTATATTTTCTATTTGACTTTTTTATACCTGATTTATAATATGTAAGTATTGATAAAATAAACATGGACGAAAAACAAAAGTGTATAAACCAAATTGAAGATATTTTGAACGAGATTAAAAGAGATTTAGATACATTATCTAATATGTAAACTAACAGAAAAAAAAATGTTAAGCATTGGCGTAGTTTCACGGGTAGTTTCCTAATTTCCTATCCAGTAATCGTCATAAGGCTTAATACTATTATTCTGATAAACGAAAGTGATATTTCGGAATCAAGAAGCCAATTCAGTACAAGTATAGTACTAATATAATTTTTCATACGCAACGAGCGCCGCGTGTGAGCAACGCAAGTGTTCACATGAGATGTCGTACAAACGAAAGTACATAATGATAATAGTATTTTTCTAGTAGAAATTATTTATATATATTATATGCATTTAGATTTATCATGTTAACGATTGTAGTTCGATGTCGTACGTGAAATTTATAAAAGCTATGCAGTAAAGCGCCTTACAAATGTTACTGGCAACGAGTCGTAGCGCGAATTGCTTCATCATTGAGTCCACACGAATATATGGGATGTGTCTGTGGAACTACAATACACTACCGCTTGTCGGTCGGTACATGATCATGTCTTGTTGATTCTTGAATAAAATAGACGTAAAGTCATACATTAGTCATATAACATGTATGTAGTTATACAATATATTATAGTTATTTAATTTTCGCGTAAATGCATATCATTCCGTAATTGGAAAATTCGTAGTTAATAGAGGGCTTATTCGTTTATGTATGTTTATATATTCGCTTCGATTACATCGCATTTAGTTTTTTTTCAACGGGGCCATACGAACAGGTGATAAAGTGACATTCATTTAATAATAGAAATGACAGCTGTTAAAAAATACAGATTAAGAAAATAAAGATGTTTTTTAAATTTATTTTTATATGAGGACAGTGAGGTTTAGACGCATTTTAGATTTTAAAATTAGATTGTAATTTTTTTTGTGAATGTTTATTTGCATTTTTAGGACGTATCCAAAGAATTTAATGGATATATGCTTGTTGAACTTGTAAGGGCTAAATGTAATTAATGTTGTAAAATAATTAACTTTTTAAAATAAGCGAGGACACTCGTGCTCGAATATATTTGAAAAAAAATTATGACTGAAATTTCCATATAATTTTCTGTAGAATTTTGATATTTTTTGTCTTATTTTGTGTCGACGTTTTAAATATACTATTTATTTATTCCGTTTATAAATAGCTGCTTATTTTTTTTATAGTTAGTTGGACTAAAATGCGGTTCATTTCAGATCGATTTTTTTTATCGATATTTTTTTTTAATTTAAATTCAATGTTACACTTATGGTAACTGTCTATTTTGTATAATTATTTTTATAATGAAATTGAGATTAAATATTTATATAATTTTATAAGGACTGTCGTAACGCCGTTATTCGAGCACAAACATTTTTATAAATTGGCTATTCACTGGAATTATGTAACGATTTTAATTTTATTATTGCGCTGTTCCGATTGTAACTGTGGTGCCAAAGGGTGTTTTGATTCAAATCAAATAATAGTAATTACATTTTTACTTTGTTACATAAGATCACAATATAAGGTGCCCGTCTTTTACACACACAACAAGAAAATTAATTTATTACAACGCCATCACCTGTTACAATTAAAATGGTGTTTTTGAAAAAATATTGCGTGCAACTGACGATGTCGTGAGCGGCTATTTATTAAATATGTTGACTTTCTTTTGGCTTTACAAAGCAGCATTAATTTAAAATTTCGCTCGTACTTTCATGTATAAAATTACTATTAGCATTGATATGTAGACAAATTTTATTTTTAAATTATTTTTTTAGTTACATAATTAGTTATTACATTGTTTAATCTTATTGGTTTTTATTCTCAGCAATTAAAATGGCTTCATTATTATCAAAGCGTTCGTACAAACAATAAAAGAAAGAAAAACGCATAATTTAGTTCGTATTGTTCAATTAATAGCCGTAGAAATTAAATAAGATATTTTCCCGAATCCACTATTCGCAAATATTAAATATAAGCGAGAAAAAATACTTTAATATTTGCAATAAATGACCGCAACGAATTCATTGAATAAGTACATTATGAATATTATGTGTACACCATTTTATTCCGTTATTACCACCACGTTCGCCCCTTCACTGGATACTGATACGTTAGTTAATAAACATGAGAGTTAAGACACTACACTACGAAACGACTTATTAAAAATTGTTACTATTCGCCTCGTTGGTCGAGTGGTAGCAAGTGCGTTAACCGATCGTGAGTTCCTGGATACGATTTCCAGGTCGGGAACTATTAGATTTTTCTGTCTTAAAATTTCTTGTAGTCACTAGAAGCGTGGATCTGTGCCCGGTGTATGGCAATAGACTCACGACCTGCCTCCATCTTTAAAGATTATACGCGTGATGTTACTTATTCGTAGAAGCTTACCTTGTTATAGAGCTTTCACTTGTTAGTTTTGTTTGTGTGTTACCATGTTCTATTGTTACCACTCAGTGTCATAAATATCATGTTTATGTAATTGATGTGATATACATGTCACATTGCATATGTGTTATGCGTTTTAATTGATATTATAATAACGTTTTTCTAATATTTCATTAACAATTCATGTGACGTTTAAGTCTCGAAAGGCCCTCGATAAAACAGTGCAATTTATTATGGATATTTTTAGTATTTTAACATTATATATTTACGTTAGTATCGTGTTTATTGTGTCCAAATATATTGATTAGTAATTAGTTGTAGTTAGCGTTTATTAAAGTAGATTCCGTGAAAGATTTCTTTTTGGGCTTTAATATTAAGATCTCTCGATTTTTTCGTCACCAGTCAGTGTAGTAATTCAATATTTTTTATTATATTATTGTGGCGTACATGTGCTGTATATTTAAGAGTATTAATTTAATGCAATAAGTACTAATGTATCGAAAAACATTCTTCCGGTCAATAGTCGTTGCAAGTCTTTCCAAATAACTGAGTGATATTTTCAAATGTTTTACAAATTACCGTAGCTTTTTTACTATACTTACAACTTAAGTGTTAGGCGATAAGTTTACATTTCCAACGAACAATTTCTGATATATTTACCGCTATTGTACATTGTAATCTGTTTAATTCGTATCTCTATATTCTATATTCTCTATATAATGTATGTCGTAAAGCTTCGTTACAATTTATATTCGACTTATTGATTGTTTAAAGCAGCTTGTCCGCGTATGATATGTATGAACTCATTTGTGAAATTTGGTCATTTAATTATGGCGTATTGCCTAATGTTTTAACAGCATTCCGCAGAGGTACGAGTAAAGTTAATCCTACTAATATTTAAATTAAAAAGTGTGTTTTTAGA
The DNA here is from genome assembly GCA_018248815.1 of Croniades pieria auraria. NCBI lineage: Eukaryota > Metazoa > Arthropoda > Insecta > Lepidoptera > Hesperiidae > Croniades > Croniades pieria. The sequence continues at coordinate 8,649 of DWJK01001671.1, forward strand.
TGTTTGTTACCCTATAACAAAAATACAGCTGAATATATTTGGATGTATTTTAGCACACATGTAGTTTATAACGTAACTGGTGAAATGTGGCAATGTATCCTCTAATCCTCTGTCTACCCCGTTGGGGAATTCAGCCGTAATGGTACGTTTTAAAACAGCTCACAGTTTCAGTGGGTACATATGGAATAAGAAATTTACTTTCACAAATGGGTACTACATTTGCAGTCGTTGTAAAATATCATACTGTTTTGTACTTTTATACAATTATTTAGCTAAGGTTTACTTTATTGAGTTCGATTGCTAAAAGTGATTTGGGGCAGCTTTGACCAGTGAATATTTGAGGGTACATTTTATTTTCGTTTAGTTTCTAAAGTTGAAAGTATGCCACTAAGATAATCTGCAAATATCCTGAAAAGATTCTAAATCCTAAAATATGCTACTAAAATAGTAATAATAATAATAGTTTTCGACCCTTTTATAATTCCCTTGGAATATGGGTCTCCTCTCCAAATGAGAGGGTTGAGGCCGTAGTCTCTCACGCTGGCCAAGTGCGGGTTGATATAATCTTATACTGAGTCAATACTAGTTCTTAAAATACTCTCCATATAAAACAGTCGCAGACTATTTTCTGTGAAAACGGAAATGCTAATAAATGAAATAAGAAAAGGAATGTAAACTGAAAACGATGCCTGAAAAGGTTTGGTTAAAGTTCCCCTGTAACTAACGCAGAAAAATCAAATGTTTTTGAAAATATACTAGTTAAACAGTCTTCCATTGCCGAATATGCTTTCTGAAGTTTCATGCCGGATGTTGTAGTACAAAACAGTAAGCCGTTCTACAACCGCATAGATTTATGAGTTTGCATATTTTTGACTGATATTATCCTGTAGTAAACATTTTTAAAAAAATTTCGGTATTAAATATGATCAGTTTTTCCATATGTTACGTGTGTATGTTTATCTATAGTGTTATATATATAACTAAAGTTTAACAAGCGTAACAACAGTGTAAGGTACATTTTACCAAAAATTTCTTCAGCTATTTTTGTAATGTACCATTGTGTATAAACAACTTAGCGAAATATCGTTTATTTATTTCGTCTTTCATTTACTTGATATTGTAGGAAAAGCGTGACTCAAATCGCTCGAGACTCGGTAGGTGTTCGGAGATTTTCTGTTTGTCAGTGAATATGTCAAATGACCGACGCCATTTTGCAATGTTGGTATTAAATTGGGCGGGAATAATGGATTTTGTATTGTCTTTCCGATTTTTTATAATAACGTTAATAACGAGCGTAATAATAACTTGAATAAGATGCGATGTATTCACTGACGACCCGTAGACGTGTAATAATGGTCGCCAAATGAATTGTTCAGTACAAAGTGTAGCGGATAGGAGAGCGTTGCTAAATAGTGGTTTGTAACAGTTTCATTGAATGCAAATGAGCGAAATAAATATTTAGATGAAATTATTCAATGTTTTTTTTTCCTAAAACGTAAAAATGGACTTTAAATTCTTCAAAGTAGTGAATAGAAACGTATAGCTTCAAAACAACTATTGTCCAAATATTACTTTGTTTGTCGGTTCTTTAGCGTTTTGGCAGCTTTTGAAAATCTAAGTATGCAAGAAGCAGGCATGTATAAAACATTGATGTTTTTTTCTGATGGATTTGTGAGAACTCTTGTTTAAAAGTTGGCTATACTACGACAACCTGTATTGTGCTTCATGCTTTATTCATATAGAATAGAATGCTATCCGACCAGACGAAAAGCAGGTCTTTGAACATCTAGGACTCGATATGGAACATCACCAGTGAAAAAAAATAATACTAAAAATCTGTTTCTTGGTTAACAGGTTTAGCTGTAGGAACATGTTTTCGTCCGCTATTCTGAAGTCTGGTCAAATTTTCATTGAAAACATTAATAGCATGAATAAACCATCTATTCCTAAATCATACGTATTAGATAAACACAAAAAACGAGGTGCGGATTACAAGGAAGTGAAAATAAAAATGTTCGGCCTTCATGTGGTAACAACGCACAGGCATGCGCGGCGCGCTCGTCGCCATTCCCGTAGTCACCGCGCGTTCCATAATGATCGCTGTCAGTAATACTGGTGTGGAGGGAAATGTTGATATTGATAATAGAAAACAGGTAAGAAGTCGTATATGTCTAGGATATTATTAAAATCCCCTTGTTTATATACGGGAAAAATGTAAAGTGAAAAATAGCTCTGACATATCATATAACCGAAATTTGTACATTGCTGCTGATAAATGTCGTACAAAAATGATATTGATGATAAAAATAATGTTAGGACTGTGATACACTTCTATTGCTCTTGTATCTTAAGATTATGAACCCGTGTGTAGCACCGATAAATTATCGGTGGCCCCGCCCATTCTACTGCTCTTAATGGACCGGAGAATGTTTGACAAACCTCGACATCTTAATGAGAGAGAAGCGACGACTCTGGGTCATTAACATTGTGACCAAGTTTTGTAATATTTCCGGACATTCTAAAATTTATATATGTATCTATTCTTTTTATCACCTAATAATACAAGTAACTACTATCCTGCTGCTAATTTTATGAAAGGTCTAAGTTCTACTTGGAGTTTTACATATTCGTATATGCGTCATAACCGTGAAATACCGACTTACATGCATATCAGAATAACATTATATTATAACGACATTTCGCTAGCAATAACACATAAAACTATCGCATCGCTAGTGAAGCTAAAATGTTACCAATATTACTAAAACAGAAACCTAATATTCATATCACATTGATTCATTAATATCAAAATTTATGAATTATTTCTCAAAAATAGTCCTATTGTAAGTTCTCTTATGGCAACCCTATTTACCAAATGTTACAACATATATTTTGAATGTGCAAGTCTTCTTATAATAACCATACACTTCGTCCGTAATGTTACGTACAGCTCACATTAATGATTGAAGCTGGCTTTTGCCTCGGTTATACGGCGATGTCTATAGGTTTTCATACTCTATTCAATTGAAATGAGTTACAATTTGATAAAATCAAATATATTTGATTAATAACATGTTATTAATCAAATATATTTGATTTTATCGGTTTGTGGACAACAGAATTTTATATAAGTTTTCGAGTTTGTGCTAAGAACTATGGATTGAGACGTGAAAAATATTTTCATTTGGGGTTTTGTTAAGGATTATTAGAAACTAACTTTTGAAGTTTTCCGTGCTGTTTTCAATATCTAAAAGATATGCCACTAACTTGCCTCTTCATCAATCTAAACTAAAGCTCGTCAATTCAGTACGAGTAATTTATTGATTTATCTATTAGGTCGCCCACAATTGTTACACGATACATACTTGAAAGGTTTAACAACGAACCTTATTCTACGTGCAAAATCGATTACAGGCGAGCACTACCTATACTTAATATATATAGCAGATTTTAGTGGATAAGCCAAATTACGAAATGAGGTGAATGCCGACACAGCATTGTAAAATATGTTTACAATGAAATTAATTCACTCTATCTTGTATCAGTGGAATGACCCTTTACGCCATTTACTGATAAAAGTACTAACGCCTTTCTAAATTACACAATGCTGGACATTTCGAAGGCATTTGTCTGGAAACAGTTACACCCTGTCATTGGACATAATTGAAGTAACATAAAATTATTTGTTCATTAAGGGTAAATCCCAGTGACTATTTGTAAAGCAATGTACAAATCCAAAGAAATAAAGAAGAATCACTCAAAATAAATTATGGGAGCGTAGGTCTGAACCCATAGCAGATTTATCTAAGCATAAAGCTATCTACATCATAATAGACTCATAAGAGAATGTTCATAGTAATAAACCATAGATTAAACCATGTCAATCATGAACTGTCTAGCAACCGTACTTTGAATGTAGAACCTATTTATTGGCATCAAAGCTCGAATAGAAAAGCAATATTATAGTACACTGCATCATCCAGATTTTTATTACAGAAAATAAAACCCTAATTTTGTCATAAGTAAGTGAAAAGTATAATATAGGATTATACTATATGTATATAGGAACATATAGGATTTTACTATTAAATCGCGACCTCGCTACAAGCTGCGGGAGCTCATGAGGAAGGACCTCGTGCAGGTCCGAAACCAGTCGGGCCATACCGAAAAACGTACGTGAGTTAAGCCGGTACATATTTAATGAAACATATAGGATTAATACAATTTTCTAAATCTGCCACACCTGAGTCAATATTACGTCGGATTTATTTACACTGCAAAATACGACGTGTGAATTGCACCTGGTCATCATGCTCCCATCACTTATAAGAGTCGACAGCCCTAAGAACGACGCACCTGCGACGCCGATGCAATTAATTACAAATGCACTTACATGCATGTCGATACTGACTTTGTTGACTTAATCGCTTTTTGCCTTTGTATGTAACTGAAGCCGTTACATCCGATTACCGCTTCACGTCTATGTTAAGTATTAAATTAACAAACATCTTTTTAATCACTCGTAATGCCTCGCGGCACGCCGGCCGTCATTAAAAGTCGATCGACCTCGTTATTTCTTATTAAGCTCAAGGGTTTATGCAGTCTAACTCTTGTGATAATGCCAACATACTGGACGTACTAGTTCAAGCGTTCTTCGAACATTTCCTGTTCGAAATGAGTACCTAATGAATGTTGAAAGGACTTTAAATTTGTTTGCTACAAATCCATGTTTTGGCGACAACGTAAAATAAATTGAAAAACATCTTAAATTATTATTTAGTATACACATATTAAAATTTATTAGAGCGATATAACTTTACATCTACGTATTTAAGAATACTACCTCTTTAGACTTAGAAAATCACCTTCTTTCTGATGGCGTTAAATAGAAATAAACGTCACTCGTGACTTCAAGAAAATTTCAGTTGAAATCTAATCAATTTAAAAAACAGAAACGTATAAAAGAAAAATGGCTGAAACTTTAGCGATGGATTCTGATCCTGAAATTATGAATAAGTATCTGGTAAAACTGGGTGTCCCAGATAAGTGGCGTATGGTTGATGTTTTAAGCTTGGAAGAAGATACTTTGGACCTAATTCCTCGACCAGTTTTAGCTCTTATTTTGCTTTTTCCACTTTCGGATGCATACGAGCAACATCGCCATGAGCAAGAAAATGAGATTCTGAGCAAAGGCCAGGACGCTCCTGAGGATGTATTCCATCTGAGGCAAGTTCTCAGTAATGTGTGTGGTACCATAGCTCTGGTACACAGTGTCGCTAACAATACCCACCATATCGACTTAAATGATGGTCTTTTAAAGAATTATTTAAATGATGCTATTGGTCTGGACGCAGCGGCCAAAGGAGCCTTGCTAGAAAATTCATTTGCAATTTTCGACGCCTATAGAGAACTTGTAGACACTGAGAATGTTGTAATTGCCGCAACTAATGAAACTGCAAACAACCACTTTGTGACACTTGTACAAAAAGATGGAATTTTGTTTGAACTGGACGGACGCAAGTCTATGCCCATCAACCACGGGCCAACCACCCCAGATAACTTCCTGAAAGATGCTGCAAGGGTATGTCGCGATTTTATGCAACGAGAACCCGAAAATATTGGATTTAACGTTATTGCACTTGTTTCCGTTGAGTAAATAGACTTTACCAATACCGAGGAATAGACTAAAACAGTAATGAAGCTTATCTGATTGTTATAAATCGATAATAAAGCCATTCCTGTTACCAACAATTGCTTTTATTTGGTATCTTCACTATTGCCTATACTTATTTTCAGTAAACGTAATACCTATGTTATCATTATTGTTCGACGAAGGAAATTAGTTGAGGATCGCGACATAATGGAACAATCATGCGAGCGACGTGACGAGCTTTCGTAGCAGCGTCACGCGATCGTTTAATCCAACACTAACGAAAATTACATTCATTAATTCCAATGATTACAGAACAGCGGGTTGTTGCTGCCAACGTGCACAGCGCAAGGAACGTCGATTTACATCCTCAATTCATAATTAATCTCATCACATTCAACAAATCGCCCATCGTCGCCAAACCGATGTGTCCACGTCTCAATTAAGAATCTGCGCACACTCGTAACACGACTCCCGCATTCCTCCTTGAAATTCTCTATCTTCGGAAACTAATTAAAAATTCGCCTCGCCTCCGTGGCCCGGTGTTCAATCGGGACGATATAACTTCATTTAAAAACGAGCAATCTTGTCGGAGATAAGGGCTGGCGAGAAAACAACGAAGAGCGGAGCTCGCCACACGCGGCAGCGTCTCGGCCTTACAAAAAGACGAACCAAACAAACAACCTCAAAGTTTTAAATGGAACGCGAGAGAATTCACCGCGTTAACTATGTCGATACTGGGAAGGACGCGACATCGGTAAGTCACGTCACCAAATAAATGACGCCAGCCCTGAAATAAATATATAAATATTGTATTTGTGTAAATAAAGAAAATAATGCGGCGAGGACCCGAAATGCTTTAAATATTCAAATGAAGCGAGCCGAGGTGAAATACGAAGGTGCGCTCGCTCGAGTTGAGCCCAATTAAATCGATGCCACTGAGGTAGAAATTAAAAACAAAAGGAGGATGACGGGGGTCCAGCGCGCATTTTTCTCATGAGTATTATTAGCGCGATGTCAACCCACAAAAAATGGACTTAGAGGCTTGTCGTGGCCGCGATCATTATCGATAACATCCCCCGTTTTGTATTGTTTTGATAAGTGTGATGCTGTTGAGCTCGGACGTTTTGTTGACATTTTACACTCGCTGTACACAGATGATCGATACTGGGCCAAATTAGTTGGAGAACACATTTCGAGATACACACGAGTCGTTGAGAATTTTTAGCGTTTAATTGGTCAATTTTTAATAGTTATTGTAAACGAGAATTGAGTGTCAATCAAGCCGTGGTTGGGTCTGTAACAAAACCTCAAACAGCGTTGGGTACGGTCATTACTCACGCGGGGGCCTGGTGAGAACAGATTTAATATTTGCCTATAAATCAATTACGAACGTGTGGCCAGCACACTTAGCGCTCTATTATTGTACCTTTCTTTAGTGAAGTGATAAATGGCCTGTACAGATACTATTTTAGTTTTCTTTAAGTGTTTTATTAGTATTACTTCAAAAGATATAAAAAAAATGAATTTGGGAACATTTTATGCTATTAGCTGTACTGTGTAACATTAATTTCGGTGTGAACAATTTACTGGAATCAGAGAAACTCTACGTCTTTCATATTGACATCTAGATTCAAAGAACTACCAACTTTGTGTTCATTTAAGTCATTGTTTTAATGGAAGTAATCAATCTGAGAGAATATGAATAATTCCTGCTACTAATTTTTTTACACTGTCTTTAATTTCGGTTATTGAAGGTTCCCGCTACTGTCTCCTTTATGGAAGTTTGTGAAGAAGGTTCTCTTGTTTCCTTTAAGATCAATTATAAACAATATACCTTGTATTTCTCAGTCTATTTAATTTAACATTCAATTGTAAGATCATCATAATCATTCATCATCATTATCAGCCTATTTCCGTCCACTGCTGGACATAGGCCTCTCCAATAGCACGCCACTGAGCTTGAACTTCGGCTCGTCGCATCCAACTGCTGCCAGCCACTTTGCGTATATCGTCACTCCACCTAGCTGGAGGGCGTCCT
>DWJK01001672.1:0-16339 GCA_018248815.1 Croniades pieria auraria
AACAATAATACTTAATAAATTTTGTGTTGCACGATCAGAAAAGACTTTAAATTAAATCAAGCCATTGAATAAATTCAGAAAAAACATTGTCCAATTCGAAGCCACAAATCTAAACTGTGTATAAATTGGTAGTACAATTATGTTCGTGGAAGCTAAGTTTTCCCGAAATTTGAAGTTGCTCTCGCAGTTTCCGTCCAATCTCCTTGTTCGCCTGTTCGTTGTTCTTATCAGATACCCAAATCCCTGAAAATGCGACAATAGAGCATAGAGTTATTTTCATTGAAATATATCTATTTTATGAACGACTATTACTACGTATTCAATCGTACATTTGATTTATTCATCCTCTAACCGTATTTATCATTGCACAATCAGGTTTCTATTTTAGAAACATATTTTTATAGCGATAAATTTTATTTTCATAAATTTAGCAAAAATACTAACCAACTTTACTCTTGCCTCGAACATTCACCACTGCACCACAAATTGAATCGGAGTTCTCGAAATTTTCACCGATGAGTAGAAGGACCTGAAAATACCAATTTGAATACAACAATTTACAAGTGTGGGACGTGCCTTCGAATTCGTTTAATGTAACAATACAATCCTTTTTCTTCCCTTACATTTCCCTCCTTAAAAAGTTAAAACTACAAATTTTAAGAATATTAATGTCTACTCACAACATACATCCAGATACGATCCAAGTTCATGGTTTTTTTGTCTATATTGATGAGCCATCTGCCGCCCCTCTTGTTGGCCTTGTCTTCCCACATGGGACGTATGCCCTTCTTGAACACTGAATAGTCTTGCCCGAAAGGTAACTCAGACGGCAACCTCATGTGATGGTAAAGACTGTTAAGGCGTAAAAGAAAATCATCATCATCATCAGCCTACTCCCGTCCGCTACTGGACATCTCTATTAGCACGGCACCACGCCGTAAATTGTATTACACTCCCCATTTACTTTTTAAAGTATTACTGGTTTTTTTTTTCTAATCTGAATTTCTCGGTACGGTCACGGAGTGTAAATTAGAGCCCGGTGTATGTTAATTGGCTCAGCCCCTTTTACACAGAACATAAAATAAATGATTACAGTGGGGGTACTAAACTCCTCTGTCCACCCCTTCGGGAAAATACAGGCGGGATATTATAACAAATTTAACAAATTTCATCAATTTTAAGATCTGTTAAAAATGCGCAGTTATTGTTATTAATACGTGCTAGAGATTTCAAGGCTCCATCTCAAGGTCACAAACCGTCGTCCCTTGCCCGTGGCGCCCCGTTTGAGATAAATATCCTATGAAAGTTGAAAAGTTTTGATGTCACTTCAGTGCACCAGCACCGATAGTAACTTATCTATAGTAAATTGTGAGATGTATTTTTCCCAAAATAGAAGTAAAAATAATGCTGCTTTTTATGCAGTTAGTATTTCGCTATAACGTCGTCATGCTGTGGTGCCTAGTTAACTTCTGCGGGTTATAGTCCCAATATTAATCGAAACGTGCTACAATTATTTTATTCGCATACCACCAGTAGTCCTCGACGGTGTCAAACGTGGTCAGTTCGGTTTGATTCTCCTCCCAGTTCCTCTTCTCGTTCTTGAACAACCAAAAGCTCCACGTGTTCTGCAAGGGATGCTTGACATTCTCCAAGGACTGGTCCTCTTCCATTTGTTTGGATTTATTACTCGCAATCTGATTTGATTCCTGAATATGGTTTTATTTTATATTTTTACTACCAACCTTATTTCTATGACTGCCTCGTGGTCTAGTGCTTTCAAACGCGACTACTAACCTAAATGACCTAGGTTCAATTCCCGGGTTGAGCAAAGTATTGTTGGGGTTTGCTAACTTGAAATATGAGAGGAGACCCATATTCCAACAGTGGAATGATGAGTCGATTATTGTTATTAATTTAACTTTAAATTCCAAGTAGTAGCTCGGAGCCTAGACTTGCATCCGATGTATGACAATAGGCTATCCACTATTCAATAGGACGTAAACATAACAGGCGAAACGTGGGAGTATTACACGCCTTTGCTTATCCCTTGGGGCTTATACAGCCGTGATGTTAAATGTACTTTGATTTTAAATTTGAATATAGTGAAGAGAGCGCTTTGGCTCGCAGAAATTAGGAGGTAAGATTTAGGCAGAAGGCGCGGCTGACGTTATCCAAGTTATCAAGAGATGTTATCGACCAACACCGACAGTCACACAGTATGAACAAAATGGCAGGTATTATACGCTTCTAGATCACAATCGATGAACGTAATAAATATAGACTTTGTGATAACCAACAAACTTGTAATGGATACGAAAGTGGGTATTAGTTAATACACAAATTAATTAACTATTATTATTATATCATCATATCAGGTCCTTCGTGAGCTAAGCAGAGAGCACCGCGTGCCAAATGTCTAACCGAAGGAAATAAAAAACTGAAAACATTTATAAAATTATACTCAATAACTTGCAAAAACTCGGCAAGCATATCGCATAGAAATCAGTAGAAACGTAAACGATATCTAAAAGTCCTTTCGTCACACAATAAAATGACTCACGCTTTATACCTTAATATTATTGTTCATGAATCGAACTATATATACACACTGTACCAACAGATTCAAATATCGTAGCGTATACTTGATAGTCTTGATACATGATTCACTACGCGTAACGTAACCTGTCGCACTAAACTATGACATAATTAATATTTTTATACACTTACCCGCGCAATAACTGTGCTGTTTTCTCCCATACTGATGCCGGTGGACTATTATCTCGAAACTACAAATCGATCGTAAATCGAACGAGCGCTGTAGCACACTACAATCGCACGTTATCAGAATGTTATATATACCGTTGGAAAAGTCCCCGAACTAAATGTTGCTACTTGATAAATATTATTTTTGCTACTATATCAATTAACTTTCCAACTTCATAATTTTACTACAAATTTTATGAAAACAAAATATTCCTCTCTTCCGGGTCTGAAATGCAAGAAATTTTCACGTTATCATGTTCATCCCTTATCATTAATTAGACTGCCTGCCTTAGGCTGAGATTGCCTCGTTGGTCGAATGGTTGCAAGCGCGACTGCCGATCGGGAGGTCTTGGGTTCAAATCCCGGGTCGGATGCAATCGAGTCTCGTCTCAGAACGAGTATAGCTAATATATAAATAATATCATTAAGTTTGCCGCGCTGGCGAATTACCCATTCAAAACTTCAAACACTTTAGAAATCATTATGGAAAACTCGAGGTGTTATTTCACAAAATTTTCCTTAGCAGTCTTAACCAGTGATATTTAACCATTAAAGGTCCGTAACCTTGAAAATTGTAGAAGGCTAGGTTTAATAAATTACGCTACTCGTACGTTCATAAACAATTATTACAATTCTTACATTTCAAAGATTAAATATGTTAAATCGCACAGGAGCCGTGCGTTGCCCTCATTTACTGGTATATGTATGTATATGCAAATAATTTATTGCTTACAGAGCTAAAGACGAACTGATGACCAGCAGTAAACTGATGTCGGTCGGTGACGACGATGACAATGAAGTTTAATACGCAGCACAAGATTACCTACTCGTACCTATACAACGAAACCCTGTCTATTAAGATATATACAAATAACACTAATAGCATACAATTAGAATTGGACTCAAAACTTGGTATAGACTTTTACACATTAATATTAACTTTACGAATGAAAAAGATAAGGGACCAATTGCATGTTTCATCTGATAATCTGAACTATGTACCTAAAGCAATTAAATTATAGCGTCATGTACGTTTCAGGGACATATCGTGTTCCCAGGTTACAACGACTGACGACATGTTGGGACACGTCGGTGCCAACTAACAATGGATACATATTGACGTCCAACACTGAATTGCTTGCAGAGCTGAACCTTAATCCCGAAACGAATGCCGTAGTTAGTAGTAGTAACTTAAACCGTTTGCAATTGGGCGTAAACAAGTGACTCGATTTTGGTTATGCCAGAATTAAAGCAAACTGTTTAGAAATGACCAAACCGTGATAGCTTCACGAAAGGCTGCAGGCAGATGCTGGATGCGAGAAGCCGAGGACAGGGCGATGTCAATGTCCAGCAATGAACTAGGCTGATGATGATAGCTTCATGATTTAATATTCTACCTCTAATTACGGGAATCCTAGGCTTAATCCTAACGAACACGCCTATTCAAAAATGTGCGTCTGAAAATTTAATATTACTTGCTGCAAGGGAAACACTTTGAGGAAATGTGTACACATTAGCTTCTGCACCATGTTCTCTAAGGCATCCGAAGTTTGCCAACTCGCAGTTGCCCAGAGAGGCAGAATATGGTTTTAACCGGTCTCATTCTGAGATGAGACCCGTGTATAACAGTCGAACGATAAAAATGCTAATAATGATGTTTAGAAATCTGCCTCCGCTTACATAGAATTATGAGGAATCAATAATTGACATGTAATTCATGGAAAATTTCATGTCAATTTTACGAAGCTATGAGTGTTTTAAGAGAAATAATATTGTACAATATAACGGTGAAGGAAAATACCACAAGCAAATCTGTAAACTGGAGATGCACAATATTCTGTAAGATGTATAACACACACTTGGCCAGCAGGTAAACTTTACTCATACTGTAAGTAGATTATTATCCAACATTGACACCATAAAAGAATGAAAAAGAAATCATAAGATCATGAAGAAAAACCGTCATATAATATGCCTAGGGTCATTTCACTACTTTCCTAAACCCAAAATATTATAAATACTTCAGATATTTGAAAAAAAAAGGAAAAGGTGTTATTTAACATGAATAAAAAGTATCGTTAACAAATTCTACGTAGAATAGAGAATCAAATTTAATTAATAAATTTTACAGAATCTGCTTATTAATTTATCTCGTTAAGACAACATGCTATGTGGCCCACGATAGGAATATTTTTTATGGGATCTGTTACAATGTACCGTTTTACAATTCAAATATTTTTTCGGCTACAGTCAAACTTGCGGGAACAGCTTGTCTCTACTAATAACATTATTGTGGAAAGCAGCCAATAAATATGAATTTTTCGATACACTACGTAATTCTAAACCGAGTACTTCCGGAAGACCGTTACAAAAAAAACAGAATAAAATTTCAGCCTTACCTGATTAAAACATTTTGCAGATTTTTTAAAATTAAATATTGTTAACCAGAAATTTACGAGTATTATAAATATTTGCGGTTATTTCATAAGTGGAAATGTATAAATTGACCGTAGTTTGGTGACAAGCTTGACACATTTTTGGTTTACTTTTTATGTCATAACTGTAGAACAAGTAAAAACTATTTTAAAAAATTTCGATCCTGCACTTCCGTCCTTCGATCAAACATAGTACCATTTAAAAACTAACAAAACCATACTGTGTCTTTCTCCGTGCTCAGTTTGAGAAACTAGCTATACAAAATCAGCAAGCGTTTGTTATGAACCTAAAAATAATCCCGCTGCTAATAAACAGTAGTCAGTTTTCAATAAATAAGCATTGTTTTGTGATCATGTAACCGTCTTTTGTTTTTACAAAAAACATCGAAGTACTGATTGCCGCGTAGCCAATGACGCTTGCTGGTATTGTGCTGCATTATCGATAGAATTTATAACGATAGTAAACCTTTAAATTCAGGATATCGATAGCTTTATACGTTGTAGTCATTACAACCATAATAGTATTAGTACTGAAAACATAGGTAATGTGTGCTAATATTACTATCTTTAAGTATCGTTAAATGGTAATAACAAATTGGACTGAAAAACAATCGAAATCAAATGAAGTGAATGCGCTGTGTATTTACAATGAGCAATTTCAGTATATCACACTTCCTTATGTACAGAAATATCAAAATGTCATTTCAAATAACAGTTTTACCTACATATTAAGTAACTGTCGATTTTATACTCGAAACATTAGTATCTATTTTTACATTATAATTAGTCCCACGAATGATCGTGGTACCATACTTACTTACTTACTCATACTTTTATTGCAGTCATAGTGGTATACATTAGGTCTTCATAGGAATTTCACAGAACACATATGAACCCAGTAAGGGTATTGCAATATAGTGAGAGCAAACCGATTTTTCTATGAACCGTTATTTTATGTCGAATATTTTATGCATCTGTTATGATTTATATGAAAATCTTATCTGTTATGATTTATATGAAAACAATATAAAACATAATTTATTTTAAAACTTTCATAATTGTAATAATAGTATCTCGAATAATAATTAATCGTATTATTAAATTTATTTTTATTGTCAGATTTTGGGGTAGATACTCTCCTAATTTATAGTAGCAATTTCGTAATAGAAATTGTTTTAATTTTTGTAAGAAATCTTTGTTGTTTTTTATAAGTCGTATTTCATCAGGCAGATTATTAAAAATTTTTATGCACATAGCGTATGGACCATGGCTATATAATTTTAATTTAGACATTGGGATCTCGAGTTTATTTTTGTCGACTTTGGTAGCGTCTCGGTTCTTCGTCTCGCGCAATAAAGAATTGTGGATAGTTTTTAACAAAAGTGCAGACTTCCATGATGTAAATAGGGGATCCATAGAGGAAGTGTAAACAATATTTTATACATATCGTATAAAAAGAGTATAAAAGAAATGTTTCTTTTGATGTTTAGAGTGTAATAGTGCAGTTAGTGTGCAGTTCTGAACACTTGGTAAGATATTATAGAAGTTGTTACAAAAACAACTTCGTAACGTAAGAAAATAAAACCACATAACAATTTGTTTTAGTATTTTTATATAAAATACCAAAATATTCTTTAACTAACAGACACAAACATCAAATTTCAAACAATGCATGTTACTGGAAAATTACAAAAAAGTTAGGTTGCTTCTTCCAAAAGAATTTAATAACAACGATAAGCGCTGAATCCAAAGCAGTATACAACATAATATAAATGGTAGCAATGAAAAAAAAAGTGTATTTTCAAAATGCAAAATTATCATTCAAATCTGTAAATGTGAGTAAATATAGACTTACAACTATATGACCTCAACAAACATACTCAAGCACAGCTTAGTACAAACATCAGACTTGTGTTTACATTAATCGTTAAAAAGATTCCCTACCAAATCTTGATAGAACTATGTTGCCATAATGAGACAAACATTTAACGTCAACGTAAATACTACTTCTGTTAAATAAAGGCTTTATATACTATGATTGGAGACAGCCACAGAAGAAGGAAAAGACACCCAATGGCTCATAGGCCAAATATAAAAGAGAATTACCATAAATATTTCATAATTAACTTTTCTAGAGTGATTCCACTCATCTGTGGCTGTATTAAGTATACAAAATAATTTATAATGACTAAACAGTGTAAAGATTCTTGGTAGCTGAGCTATGCTTCACCATTGTGTCTCTGTGAATTTGGAAGCCAATTTTTCCATGGATTCCGAGCTGCTCTTTGATCTTTCTGCCAATTTCAAGATTCGCTTGCTGTTTAGATGTGTCAGCAGTCCAAACACCTGTGAGATGAAAAGGAATAATAATTAAAGGTGTATGTTTGTTCTTAATATGACAGAACGCTGCTGTCTGAAACAACCTATAGATTCAGAATTAAACAGCAAGTGAAAGTGGCTCCATTACAAATTGTTTTATTAATACATATTTCAACCCCAAACCAAGGTATTAGAATGTTCTGAGAGTTGTGACTAAACCAGGCATTGGCAGATACAATGCAACCTGACTAGGCACAGTCAAAAGTCCTGCATGCTTAGGGGCTGCAGCATAGGCTGTGTGAGAAGCCATGCTCTGCAATCCCTAACCTGAATTGCCATGTATTGAGTATTATGGATAAAAACTCCTCAGGAGAGGCCTATGTCCAGCAATATATTTAGATAGGCTAATGATGATTGTATTGTAACTAACATCACTCATTTAACTTTATTTCAGTACAAATTATTCTCAATAAGGACGATAGCCCCTTGTGCTGGTACCTTATGATTACATTAATCAAATGTGGCCATCCACTCAGAAATATCAGATAAATGAGTCTATTCTGGATAGGTAGTTATTCAAGCAACAGCAGCAGCAGCAGTGACCATTCAAATGTGCACGTAACAGCAAGTAATAAAGGTTTCAGTGGAGCTTTTCTAGAGGAAACTTTTGAGAATCCGAGAATATATTGCAAAGTAGAGATTAATGACTAAGTGTTCCTCTATACGAGGGTTTCTCAAAGTAGGCAATAACACCTTGTGAACGCTGAACACTTTTAGGTGAGTGGTCGAGGATAAATTCTAAACCTTGTACCATCTCTAGAAGCATAAGGATATAACTCCGATGACTGCTGTCTGCCAATTTGTGAGGCTAAATATAAAAAAATGACCCACTCAGTACATTTAGAACACAAGTGACTTTAGGGTGCTGGGAAATAATTGATTCTTAGTATGTCATAGATGAAATAAGTTTGACAACCTATGCTCTTCACTAATATGCTGAACAATGAGGAGTATGTATAAATCAGTATTACGTAAGGTTTGTACTTGTTAGTGTCTACCTCGTTTGAGACAGGTCAATGTTTTGCTACTTCTGAAAAGTACAATGTTATCCTCTAATACATATGTGGGCTGACAGCCACAGCTCACATGTTGAAACAAAATGTATAAATGAAAAAACAATTGCTTTACAAATATAATAGATGTAGAAGAAAGCATGTCTTACTTGGTTTCAAAATCGATGTAGTACTTAATGTACTCAAACAATGTACATAAACATGTAATTGTATACAGATATTATAATAAACTCACCGATTTTATCAAGTTTGGCTCTAACATTTACAACAGCACCACATATCTCATCTGAGTGATCAAAATTTTCACCAATTAGAAGGAGAACCTGTAATTAAATGTGGAATACTATGAGAATTTTCTAATACTTATAAGCAATATACATTCAAATCATACTTGATATTATGAACATAATTATATTGCAGATAAAATTTGCTAAAAAAGTCCTAAAGGATCATAATTGTAAACTTTTTTATAAATTTTGTTTTGGAGAACTCAACGAAGTGCAAATTTCCAAACAATTGTTTTCCTTCACCTTTATAGCAAGTTATACTTAATCTTATATGTTAAAACATACATGTTTTAAATCATGTTTTATAAACGTTTTTTAAATCATGCACACTAAGGATTTGAACCCGGGTCTCATAGAGGGTATGAATTGTAAATCACTACAGTATCACTGCACTGTATTTATGAAATTAGATAATAAATTTTGATGTATAGAGGAACTACAGTAAAATACAGAAGGGGTTAATAAGTGACATTAAACAATGAAGTGTTATTTTTATAAATAACGATTATTGTATTAACATAAATCATGATCTCATTATACATTTTACAAAAATAAAAATATACAGATGAGAACAGAGTATGCAATAGAAGTAATTAGCAACATATCACTAATTTGTGACTAGAGTGTAATATCTCAAAAACATTATCTTTCAGAAAATGGTTCAGAAAGCCTGAAATCATAATTATTCTATGACAGTTATAATAGTTATATATTATACATAGTCCATAAGTCGTATAATATCATAATAGTAATAAAATAATTATAATTTCAAACTTTCTGAACTGTTTTTTAACTGAGTGATATGATATTTTTGTTTACAAGTTGTTCAGAATACAGAGATACTTACAACATCTAACCAAAATCGATCAAGATCAGAGTTGCGCTGTTTCTTCTCAAGACTAATGAGCCAGCGGCCACCCATCTTGTTAGCATCATCTTCCCACATGGGGCGAATGCCCTGCTTGAATACTGCATAGTCATGACCTTGACGCAATTCTGAGGGTAACTTGATGTGGTGGTACAGTCTGAAACATATATTTTTATTGACATAGATTATTTGGGGATCCAAAAATAGAACATAACATCATGCCTGTAATCCTGATGAAATAAGCAGAGGAATGTAGTACACTGCCGCATTTCACCAATTCTGTTTATCTCCCACAATGGAGTAGGTGGTGAGCCTAAGAAGTAAGAAAAACCCAATAGTACATGACCCGGAATTTGTACCCAGGACCTGTCGATCAGCAGTTGTGCTTGCAATAGTACATGACCCGGAATTTGTACCTAGGACCTATCTATCAGCAGTTGTCCTTGCAATCACTTGATCAACAAGATACAAAAAATTGATCTTAAAACAAATGAGATGGTCCTTATTTCGACAAACACATGGCTTGCTTATGTTTGTTATTTCTTATTCCATAATCACTTTCATAACAAATTTAACTATTGCAACACTACTAAAAAAACATTATTTCAGCAGTGACTTCCTGCTCTTGGTCTACAGCATCAATGAATTATATTAAGCTATTAATACACAGAGAAATTTCAAATCACAGATTAAAAATTAGTTATTGGTCCATTGCCAAAAAACTACAAAATTTCAAAGTATATTTGTACATTTATGGACTAACAGTGACCAATGACATGAATAAGGAGGAATTAAGGATTGGCAGTTAGTGACAGCATTACCCATATGTGGAGTGAGCATAATCATGATATGGATTGCAAGATCACCCTATGATGACTCCAGCACCCATTTTAGCACCCTTTTTTAGCTAGTGTTCCCATGGCTGTTCAACTTTATCATGAACAACCTGTGTGCAAATGAATTGAGAGTTTTGAATATTAATACAATATTTTTGAAGTTACTCAACTTTTGGCGTGTTAGGGAAAAATTATGAGAGTAAATTTTTATGATGTGTGCACACACTGTCACAAAAAACTGACACCTTGAAATTAGCTAATCAAGATTTTAGTTTTTTTAAGATATTTAAATAAAATTGATTTAACTAGATAAAGTGTTATATCAAAACTTTCTTTCAATATATTAAATACCTTTTTTTCTATTATTAGTGTCATTTTCTCTACAAACAGGATAGCAAGGATAACATTTTTAGAAAGATTTTTATCTTTTTACACCAAAGAAGTATAACTTCTTATGTGCATACATAAGTACACACACACATTTTTATTTTCAGATTTTATTTATAAACAGTTATATGTGAAATCAGTAAGGAGCACTCAAAATAGGTAAGACTGCCTAATTCTAAAAATTCAATATTTGATTATTATTCATTATTGATTTTAATTTTAAGATATTTGATTAACATTCATTTAGCTTCAAGTTATCTTTTTCAAGTTGTTGACCATTTCTTGAATACATTTGTTAACAAATCACAATGAAAATATTGGTTTTGGTACTACATAAAAATCTGAGTGATTCTTGATCCTTTATACAAAAGTATGCATCCCTCAGCCAGAATGGCTTGCAATTAGTTAAATTTATCGTCAATAATTTGGTTAAGTTATTATATTTACGAGAATAACACAAGAAAATAAAAGCCTGTAACCATGGCAACAAATTAATTTGCTAACCATAGCCTGGAGGTAAAATATCAAATAAATTAACTGTCATTACCTCCAGAAATCTTCCACCGTATCAAAAGTGGTGAGTTCAATGAGGTTCTCCTCCCAGGTCTTGGTCCTATCGTTGTCGTAAAACCACAGGCTCCACGTGTTCTGCAGGGGATGTTTGATCAGAAACTCTGGCGGAACCTCAGCATTACTTTTAGCTTTGCTCTCCGTACCAGCAGAACCCTTGAAAACACAAGTCATTTTTTTATTTAACCTAACCTATAACAGACACCTAACTAGCACTCGAATTATTTAATAATGAAATTTTAAGCGCAATAAACCGTAACTAATTGCGGATTTAAGCCAGGCGACTGTAAAACAACGATAAATCCAGCATGCACGAAACAAATGCTACAGTGAAAGTTAG
The DNA here is from genome assembly GCA_018248815.1 of Croniades pieria auraria. Taxonomy (NCBI): domain Eukaryota; kingdom Metazoa; phylum Arthropoda; class Insecta; order Lepidoptera; family Hesperiidae; genus Croniades; species Croniades pieria. The sequence continues at coordinate 11,879 of DWJK01001672.1, forward strand.
ACGAGCCACATCAGCATAACGCCCGTAAACCACGTAAAACACTTAAATACAAATAGAAACGAGGGTAAGAACGTCTAATCTATTGAAATAAAATATAATTCGTAACTACCTCTACTTCTTCAGTATTATTTCCAGCCATGTCATAAAGATCTCTTGAACACGGATTTTTTTATAAAAGACAGAGACAAGCGCAGTGTTGCACCACTATCAGTAAAATGAGTAACAGATAATAATTATAATAAAAAAATTTAAGCCAGTAACAAATGGAACAAAAATATTAAAAATAATGGACTGTTTTAGATTATTACTTCATAAAATTTAAAGGTTGTCTTAAACACGTATTTTGAATACGTTTATATATTAAAAAAATTTCTCCGTGAATAATTCATCATGGCAGCCCTAACACCAAAATGTCAAAATTTGACGTCATGTCAAACAAATCAAATCGGTCAAATCAATTTATGAATTTCAATTTAGATTCCTACATCGCTCTTAATTTGCCGGTTCTATCCGTCCAAATTTCTTAATTACACCAAAAACAAGTACCAAATATTTAAAAAATGTCGGTTCAAACGATGCTGCTAGATTTTTCTATAGATCCCGCTCGTTTAGGGGACGAGAGTGGTCAAAAAGCTGTTTTCGGGCAGCTTGAAACTCTGTTAAAAGATTACATACCTAATCTGCTTTTAGCCGCTGATATTAAAATAGATGGTGGATCTTTGAAATTACTGACGGGCAAAAAAGGCACTACTGTGTCCGTGAGATTGTTTGATCGTGGACTGGTTACTGTAAATATTGAATATTACAAGGAAGACAACGAGGAACCCGTAGTAAGCTTCAAGGTGAGCTCAGCTTTGACTTAAAACTTAAAATAGCAATCGTGGCGTCTGCAAATACATCAAAATAAATCATTTGACCAAGCGCGTTTCGCGCGAAAATTTCGAGACATTTATATGGCTACTACTAGGGTTTCAACAAATTTCCTTATGATTATATTTAAATTTATATTATATCAATTATTGAAATTTTAATTGTAATTTATATCTGTATAAGTGACAGAATAAAATTGATCTGTATCTGGATTGAAAGATTCTGAATAAATTAAACCATAAAATAGGTAGGTGTGGTACTCAATGTTCTTATTGATTACATTTTTCAAGTACTCTTCATCACACACATATTTTTCTGAGTAAATATTGAAATGAAAAAAGTCATAACATCATCAATTTATTTATTTTAACTGTTATGAACCAAAGAGGAAAACAATACACAGTATGAAATAATATCAGTTTTTTATTATTGCAATGAAAATGCACCTTTCTGTGTTCAAGCAGATACTAATTTTAAAGGTTGAAGTATGTATGACTATAAATGACTTTTTTTGTTTAACGGAGGCAAAACCTACAAAAAGTTCCCAGTACCCTAATCAGGATATAGAGTTATGTGGGACTATTACCACACTAAACTTTTTTAACCAAGTTACAGATCAATGAAAGCATATTTTTCAATGTCCATAATGAATTATAAAATATCGAGATATCATAATAATGTAGGGATAAATTGTATAAGCAATTTTAAAAGGTTGAGCGTTTTGTCTTATGTTTTAGTGCTCTAAACTACTGGAAAGTTCAATACGCGTTACGTTGGACTGTGAAAGACTAAAATTGTTGCCAACAATCAAACGGGGCTATAAATATGATGTATATTTAACTAGTTCAGGTTGGCCCATTACAGAACTGTGTTTTTTATACATGTAATATTTAGTATATACCAATTTTTTCAAGTCACTAATTAATTTTGTTTTGTTCCTGATCAGCGAGTATATTGTTATAGCTAAACCTCACTTTTTATTTCCTGAAGTTTTTTTTTGTTGGATTTCAATCAATTGTTCTTAGTATACTGCAGTTAAAGTGTCACATAAACCACTTTTTTTTTCATGACTGTCAAATGAACACATTTGCACAGAATTACACATTAGTCTGTGTGTTTTTTGTCACTTTTATAGAAGAATGGTAACACAATATTTAATTTATTTGTTTGTATTATCAAATTGTATAATATTTTATCCTTTATTTTATTATTATTGTATTGTAATATCAAAGCTCTTATGAGGTAGGCAGAGAGCACCAAGTGTCCAATATTTCCACCCAAACGGAGTGGAAATGCTTCTTTTCCTCATTTATTCAATACTCTATTGTTACAATTTTGAACAACAAAATTTCTGTTAAATTAAAATGCACCCCAAACTATTATTTCATTAACGTAATCAATTGTGTGTAGCATCTTCATTACAAGCCCATTATTCATCTAATAAGACAAAATTTCTAATTCATTTGGACACATTAGAAAAACCTCAATTTGAAGTCCATATCAATATTTTAAAGCTGCTCGTATACATTTGAAATGTTCCTTTAATGTAAACTTATCTAATAATATATCAATGACTAACACTATCTCATAGAGTTTTAAAAACACATTTCAGCCACATATGCATGTTCATCCGTTTTTTTTTCAATTGTCATCACTTAATACCCTAACATATACCTCATGAACTAACTAGAATCTTCCATTAATAAACTGAGAAGACGCTCAACCTTACATCTCTTAAAGAGTTTTAACTAGAAACATAGTTTGAACCTGTTACTATAAAGGGTAGTTACGTTAGTAGGCAAAAACAAAATTTAGAAGACTGAAAACTATTGGATAAAGCTTTCGCCATGACATCATCATATTGATCAAAAAACAGACCCAGGTCTGAGAGTGGAGCACAAAAAACGTGTTGTTGGTGATGATGATGCTGTTTAGTTTTATTAGACACAGTTACGTCAGTCTAAAATTGAATAAATTTTTCCATTGCAATCATCAACACATATTTATTGTTTCTGGATGCCAATGGGTATTAAACTATTCCCAATTATAGTAATAGGTTTAGACAGCCTTAGCATTAGAACCGCATGCTAGTTACATACTCACATTTTTGTCTGATTTGTTTTACTTTTTCCTTTTTATCATATATTTTTTAATAGTCCGGGCGAGTATTGGAAAATGAGCTGAAAAAATACATCACCGTAATTAAATCGCAAGTATACGCCCCCATAAAACGATGTCTATTTGGCAGGTATTATCCTACCTCGGGTAAGTTGGAATTGTTTTTATTATGCCCAAATTTCACTAACCAATTCCTATCATATATTATGCTTATCTCATATATCATACTTAGCTGAAATATCTCGTGTCAATGTTATAGGTGAGGGGGAGGGGGACTTATTATGAACAATTTTGTCAGTTAACAATTTCTCTAAGATATATTTAATTTACAACTTGATGGCAGAAATAACAATTCAGATCGGATATTTGTGATAACACATTTAAAGTTCTTAAACTTGAGAATTTATATTCTTTTATTACAATCAATCTACCAAATTAGGTCCAATGTTAATTTCAATTGAAATTTTAATATACTTCATTCATTTATTCAAATGTGTTATCTTTTAATCATGTGCACGATAACATAAAGCAAAGATAATATGGGTGCAGTCAATGTAAGGCAAACAAAGAAAATTAAGAGCCTTGCTTATTAATTCCACTGTCTTATCTATACAAAAAATGCTGTAATTCCCCTGATTAAATATATCCTCCAATCTCGTTTACAGTTGTCTGTGAAAGCCTGTTTAATAATTCTTTAATAATATTACATAGTAATGTTAAGTTTAAATTTATTGAATCTGTATACATTTTCCCTAATTACTTCAAAAAAGTACATAAAAAATACATAAGCATTAAAATTCTATGCACTCCCCACATTTATTAAAATTAAAGCAATATTAAACCTGTGCATATATATCCAGCTTAAGTATTTCAGAAAATCAGACACAATGTGCATTCAACCAGACACTAATTGATGGAAGTCAATACTTAAGAATTATTCAAACAGGCTTTCCTTTTAAGAAATAGTAGTTAAAGTTGTTTAAAAATTGAACTATGAAGGAGAAAAATGTTCTATTTATTGTGATTCCAGATGAAAGACTCCTGGAGTATGATATCGATGGTATACTGTTTGATGAACAGTCACCATTCCAAAGAGTACAAATTGTACATTCCAAGTCACTTGGAAACATGTTGGTGCTAGATGATTTACAAAGTAAGGCTTTAATTCGTTTTATTATTTTCCGTTATTTATTTCATTTAAAGAATCATATGTTACCAGAAAAAAAATCTTATGATACTAGATAAATATTTTTGTTCAAATACCAGTATTTGGACAAAAATATTTATTGAAACCCCCAGACGTTAGATAGAAATTTTGTACATGTTTATATCTTAATGACATTTTTCAAGAAGAATTAGGAGGGCAGAGAGAAATAAGAAAAAATTTTGCAAAAATATGCACATGTTGCAATAATGATAAAACTGCTCCCTTCCTTATCATCATCATCAGCCTTTCTCATTCCACTGCTGGAC
>DWJK01001673.1:0-16339 GCA_018248815.1 Croniades pieria auraria
AGTGCGGGTTGGCGGACTTCACACACCTTAGAAACATTTTTTTTTTTTTTTTTAGGTTGACTCACTATAACTTTTTTTATGGTAATCAAATGAGTTATAAAATAATACATTATTTGCGAAGTTGTTTTAATAAACATGATATTAATCCTTATCCAAATAAATAAGTAATCAAATTAGTTCTAAAATAATACATTATTTGCGAAGGTGTTTTAATAAACATGATATTAATCCTTATCCAAATATCACAGGCAGTTAATTTTGAACAAATTGCCCTTAACAGTATTTGATTTCAACGAATGTACATAATATAAGGAGTTATCATAGTTTTAAAATAACTATGCAACAAAATAATAAATACCACGCGCGCATTTATGTGGGCGGGAGCGGTTATATTATATTTTAGAAGATATTCTTATTTTATAAGACCTAAGTCTTACTAATATTTTTTTCAAGCGTTCCTTTATTCTTCCGTTTCCCGTGTAATTTTTTACTATATTTACGCTTAGTGATCATAGCGTGATGTACTTAAAATAGTTAATAGATTGTTCTCTAATTAATGCGGTTGAAACCGCGGGGCAGAGCTAGTTCTTGATAAATTTATGAATTATATTTATAGTCAACAGTTTCATTTTATGGACTTCTAAGTGGTTCTTATAGGTTTTGGGCTTACTTTCTTGAATAATGATGGTTTCGTTATTATCATAATAATAAAAGATTTGTGTGTACTTACTATCGGTTGCTAATGAACTGTGTGGGTACGTGTGCAGCCATCGTACGTGGTGACGCTGGCGGACATCGACGAGTGCGCGCAGCACCCGGCACTGTGCGCACACGGCACGTGCACCAACACGTTCGGCTCGTTCGTGTGCACGTGCGGCGCGGGCTGGCGCCTAGCACGCGACGGGCCGCGTTGCGAGGACGAGGACGAATGCGCCGCGCCCGACGCCTGCGGGCCCGGCGTGTGCCGCAACCTGCCCGGCTCCTACGTTTGCCTTTGTCCCGAGGGCTACGTCGCCATGCCTAGCGGCAGTCAGTACCACTACTACCTTATGTTTTACCTAGTTCATTCCCAAGGGTTCAAAGGCTTCTCGGATCAATATCCGAAGGAGTGCTTATCTATGGGCATTCCAAGAACAAGGACACAGAGATTTCTAAGAATTTTCCCATTTTGGAACAGATAAAAGTTTCTTTACTTTTATGACCAAAAGCTTATTTTGTGTTTTTGTGATACCCGATAAATATTTTTCACAGCTAAATGTTCTCATCGCCTACGGGCATGGTGATGAAATATATTGTACCGATATAGACTTGAAAAATTAAACGATATTATTAGAACAAGTGCTATGAAATACTTTGTAATTATCTAAACTGTCTTTAGTATATACACAATAGGATGTTTACTTGAAGATGGACTTAATTTATTTATGATCACAAAAATATTAAAAATACAAATGACATTGTTGACTTGTATTTTGCAGAGGAGTGTGTAGACGTGCGCCAACGCCAGTGCTACATGGACTGGGACCCGGACACAGGTCGCTGTACCGCAGCCGTCGGTGTTCCCCAAACTAAATATCTCTGCTGCTGTTCTGTGGGCAAGGCTTGGGGAGCTCCTTGCGAAGCTTGCCCCGACAAGGGTTCTCAAGAACACATGGCGCTGTGTGGGGAGAAGCCTGGAGAGTACATCAATCCGATGACGAACGAGACTCGCCCAATCAATGAGTGCGATATTATGCCACAACTCTGCAAGCCTGGAAGTTGTCACGATACCCCCACCGGTTTCCAGTGCGGTTGTGATCATGGGTGAATTTCAATTATCTTTACGTACCAGTTACCAATAACTCCTTCAAACGATTGGTAAAGGATTATTACCTTAGCCTACAGTTATATACATATTGATTGTCATTACATATTTGCTCTTATTATTTAATTGTTATTAAATTATTATGTAACTATTATGAATAACTGTTATGTAATTATTTTTATTATTTATTTTATATAATATTGATTTTCGTACAGCCCTGCCCCGTATCCGATTTCTGCTATTATCGACTCCTACATAAAGGTTGTCTGGTAGAGATCGCTTGTTAGCAAGAAGACCGCCTTTTTGTGCCTTTAAAAATGTGTACTGTCTCTTTTGTATTTTCTTGGTGTACAAAAAAGAATAAATGTATTGTTGGAAGCGCTTTCATAGTTCGTGACTTGCCAAAAAAACTTGCGTTTTCTATTTTCAATGATGAGTTTACAAAACTAAAAAAAAATCTTGGAACTACCCGAACCGAATGATTACACAATGTTGGTGGAAGAACCCAATATCCAAATAGAAAAGTTCTTTTAATAACAGTTTTTTAACATTATATAAGAACTTGATAACATTTTAATAGGTTTTACAATGCGTAAATGAACGCCCACAGATACGAGCACGACAACACATCGCATTTATGCCGCGACATCGACGAGTGCACGCTGCGTCGCTCGCCGTGTCGCGGCCTCGCGCAGTGCGTTAACCTACCCGGCGCCTTCGAGTGCCGCTGTCCCGCCGGCTATCGGCTCTCGCCGTCACTTGACGAGTGCGAGGACGTCGATGAGTGCGCTGACCAGCGCCTCTGTGACCACGGCGACTGCAGGAATACCGTCGGCTCCTATCGGTGAGTCGCTATTTATACCACAGATACTGACGGGTCTAACTATCTATTCATTCGAATCATATCATAATGCAATCTTTTATCGAATTTGGTGTTTTTATTAATAACTGCTCATGGTATTCTTATTGTGTCACTAAAGGATGGGGGGAACCGAATTCTTTTAATTTAGATAGGCATTGCAAAAGTGATAGAACTCCTAAGTAAGATTCACAATATCTCTGTGGATCCATTTATATGTGAAAAACAAGAATTAGATGCAATACGTCTAAAAATGCACATATGCGTTGGCAGGTGCGAGTGTCAACCGGGGTACGCATTGCGCGATAACGCGTGTCGCGACGTGGACGAGTGCTCTCGACCGCGACCGCTGTGTCGCAACGGCACATGCGAAAACCGGCCCGGCTCCTACGTATGCCACTGCGACGAGGGATTTAAGCCCGGCGCCAACAACGATTGCATCGGTATCTGAGTTACCTTTTTAACCGCTATCAATTGTTTCAATAAAACATATTCTATTTTAAGCTTATGATCTTCACCTGACTCTTTCCAATGTTCAATCCCAATCTAATTAAAATTTGTCAGTATAAAGAATGACCAATTATTATTAGAAGTATATTTTTGTCACAGTAATTGTAGTCTTTTTTTGGGAATATAAATTGATTACAGCTGTTTTTAGTTAGTGCGTACGCTTAAACGGAAATACGTAAGGTACACAGGTAAATGCAATAGGCTTTGTTTTAGCTAGTGTGCGAAATAATTGTTAAAGGCTCTTTTGTAATGTTCTAGAAGTAAATATATACAAATCATATTCAATTTTTATTTAAAAACCGCTCATTAACGCATTTCTGCTATTAAGGGGTTAGTTGTGTTATTGTGTTATTAATTTACTTCTAATAGATAATGTGTTTCGCAAAATATATAACGTTGTTTGCGAAAAAGTAAGGTGTGTTAGCAATAATTTAAATGAGTTGTATTGTTTGTGTAGACATAAATGAGTGCCGCGAGGGAGGCATGGTGTGCCGTAACGGGCGCTGCCGTAACACTGCGGGATCTTTCCGCTGCGAGTGCGCCAGTGGGTATGCGCTCACTGGCGATGGCCGCAACTGCCGCGACGTGGACGAGTGCACGGAGCTGCCCGCACCCTGCGGCCATGATGGATCGCCCTCCTGCACCAACACCAATGGGGGGTAGGACGCGCATTATCCTGTAATAGATACCGATTCATATTAGTTTTTCTATCCTGCTTTTAGACAGTGTGAAGTTTTAGTTTAATTATTTTCACAAAAGTGGTTGTCCTTGTACTAGAGCCATTGACATGAATGCTATACCTGACAGTAGTGTATTAGAATAAAAAGTTATCTTGGGCAAGGAGCAATGTATCAATGTGAACATATGTTTGGAAAGATATAGTAGTATCTCAATGTAAATGTAAGTGCGACTGTGTACTAAGGTACGAGTGCTCCTGCGGCGTGGGCTGGCGGCTGGTGGGACGACGCTGCGTCGACCGTGACGAATGCAAGGAACTGCCGTATGTGTGCGCCGGCGGAGAGTGCTACAACTTTAATGGCGGGTGAGATTTTACACAATCGACATCATATTTGAAATCTTCCCCAAATATTGTGACTTATTACGATTTCATGTATGGTCTTAAACTTTCCCATCCTGAGACGAGACCCGTGTTCAATAAAGGAACGATAAAATGGTTGATAATGATCATCGTGAACGTATAGTCTCAAAATTTAGTTAAATTAAACAGATATCGCTGTGACTGTCCTTCGGGATGGCGGTTTGATAAGGCCGCCGCTATTTGCGTGGACGAGCGAAAGGAGCTGTGCTACGACGAGTGGGAGAGCGGGCGCTGCCACAAGGCGCGTCCGCTGCAGCTCGGCCGGCCTGACTGCTGTTGCTCTGAAGGTTTGTATTTATGAAAATATAACGTGGTGTAGGTATCTTCGTAAGATGGTGTAAATTTCTACACGGTAAAATAGAACAGAAGAGAGAGGATATTTTAATAGATAGTGTATACACTATCTACTAAAATATCCATTAAAATATCTAAAACAAACTATAGTTTGTTTATGGTTTTATAGACGGAGAATGTAATACCTTTATTAAATTTAGCATTAAGCACCAAGTTGAGAAGTGTATAGTTATTAAAATTATTCATTTCGTTTTATACAAGTACATGACGTGGTATCAATCTTTTTCGTAAATAATTATACACTGTTAATATTTTGATCACTTCAACGTTTATTTCAGTAAAATCAGTACTTGTTATAGGATTTCATTGTGAATTTTTGCGTTACAGGTGCTGCTTGGGGTAGATATTGTGAACGTTGTCCGACACCAGATTCTGCTGAATTCTTGAGAATATGCCAAGGTGGAATGGGCAGACCGAATTTAACTCAGGTAAAAAACATATATAACTATACACCTATATCTCGACTCATTAAGTTTATTTACGTAACTTATAACACTTGTACATTTTGAATAACCTTGACATAAAAGGTATTGTTATTTGAATTTTGATTTTATGTTTAGGATTTAGACGAATGCAAAGTCCGTCCAGATGTGTGCCGCGGCGGGCGCTGCATCAACACGGACGGTTCGTTCCGTTGCGAGTGCCCCGCGGGGTATGTGCTGGACGTGAGCGGGCTGGCGTGCGAGGATGCCGATGAATGCGCCACCGATCCGCGCATCTGCGGGAATGGGACTTGCACCAACACGCCGGGCGGTTACGAGTGCACGTGCAACTATGGTTTCACGCAGGGACCGGAACAGGTTAGTGGAGATCATCGCTACGATATACGTATTGGTTTAGTAAACACTATTGTCAACATGATTACATTACGTACTTTTTATATCGTTCCTTTTGGGACGTGGGTTTCCTCTCAGAACTAGGAGAGTTAGACTTTAGTCTGTCACGTTGATAAAGTGCGGGTCTGCAGATATCACACTTCTGTAAATTTTTACTAAATAGAAGTAGGAAATGTCTACGTGGATTACAAACGTGATGTTACCTTTTCAGCTTTCAAATATTTATAATGATTCCTATAGGTATGATATGAATATATCAATGAATAATGAAAGATATTTCTGCCCAGTAACATGTTCTACTGGTACCTACATACGTCACGGACAGTTCTGCCTCGGAGTTTTCCAGATGTGATATTCAAGAACAAGTCCTTAATACGTTTTCGAGCATGTTAATAGTGAAATAATAATATTCTGAATTTATTTAAAATTTTATATGCAAGTTAAATATAAATTTTATTCTATATTTTCTACAATTATCCTGTATATTCTTATTGTCAAATACATTTGTAACCCTAGCTAGAAATGACTGATCGTTCAAAAGTATTTTATATTTATACAAGCAGTTAGTGGCGTCATTTTATATTTATACAAGTATTTAGCAGTTATTAAGTAAGGCGTGTTGCAGACATGCGTGGACATAGACGAGTGCGCAGAGGGGCGTGCGTCGTGTTCGTTCCGCTGTCACAACACGGCCGGCTCGTTCCGCTGCACCTGTCCCTTCGGCTACGCACTGGCGGCCGACGGTGCGCACTGCCGTGATGTGGACGAGTGCGCCGCCACGCCCGCACCCTGCCCGCACGCCTGCGAGAATGTCGTGGGCTCCTACATCTGCAAATGCCCTGCCGGTCAGTTCACCCTGCTAGGCATATTTGCTACTCATTTTCATTGTACTATATACAAATATTGCCAGTATATTGACAGTAAATGATAATTTCATTACAATCAAATTCTTCTTTTTCATTTTACGTCTTCAGATTTTGCCTGATATAACCAAAGAATGGGAAAGATGGTTTTTGAACGGCTGAAGATGAAACGTTTTGTCCTAATATAGTTTATTTAAAGATAATAGAAATAACTTAGGAAGAACTGTGTGGGGTAGGTTACAAGCGTACGAGCGCGCCGCACGACGCGGCGGATGCGTGCGAAGACGTGGACGAGTGCGCGACGGGCGGTGGCGAGCACTGCGCGCCCGGCGTCTGCATTAACACAGACGGCGGCTACGCCTGCGACTGCGACGCCGGCTACGAGCCCAGCGACGACGGACAGGCCTGTCTCGGTCAGATCCGTAAAATACAACCTGACTTACGATATTATTAAGAGTATTCCAAAAGAAGAAACACATTTTACTTTTATTTGGAATATTTTCAATAATTATATTTAAAAAAGTCTAATTAAAAATGTTGAGTCTGACACAGTAAGCAACATTACCCGGTTGTGTATATCATTAAGACGTTATTAGCATGGTATTAGAATGCGTTATGTAGTTATGGGAAGGATTGTCTGGTGCAGACCGGCGCACGGGCATGTGCCACCGCTCGCTGGTGTCCGGGCGATGCGTGCCGGAGCCGTGGCCGCGTGCCGTCGCCTCCACGCCGGCGCCGCCCTCGCAGGTCACCAAGTAAGCTCTTAGACGACTGCTGTAATGAATACAATTTATTTTAAATTTAAATTGTAATACCGATCTTTCTGTATCATCATATGGCACCGAACTATAGTTCTCATCAGTTATACTATCTATCCGAAAAAGAGCATTTTAAATAATATAGTAAACTTCTGTTATAGTACCAAAATTTCTAATTACGTCTGCCATACAAAGCCGCTCTTTGTACCATTGCTTTAAAAGTTGTTTATATTCTTATTCTTTGTCTGCAAATAATTTCTCTGCTATATCTTCAGATAGCTAGACTAGATTAGCAGATACAAGTTACACTACGCTATTGTTTGGAATCGTGATTCATTTGGAATAATTATTAGCGCGTTTGTCTGCCATGGTTTCGAGATCGATTTCCAATTAAGTACTTAACTTATTAATCTACCTGTTTGTTGCGGGTTACAGTATTTTTCTACAAGTTTTTGTATCTATCCATATTATCCACAGAATAATGATTCTTAGTAGAATATTGTGGATGTAAAGCGCAATTTATTTTCATGTGTTACTTAGGTTTTTTTCCAGAAACACAGAAAAGAAGTTTCTATTACAAATTCTATCCGTAATCTATTTTTTTCAGAGCTCAGTGTTGCTGTACACTGGGAGTGGCGTGGGGATCGGAGTGCGAGCTGTGCCCTGCGCCGGGATCCCCCGAGCGCCTGGAGCTGTGCTCACGGAACAACCTCGTGGGTATCGATGGCGGCAAGGGCATCATCGGTGGTGGTGATATATCGATGGGCTCCGACATCTTCGGCGACGTGGACGAGTGCGCTGCCATGCCGGAGCTGTGTGCACCAGGCCGCTGCGTCAACACCATTGGCAGGTGACTGTTAAGGGTTACTGTTTATAAAGAACTGCCAATTGTTAAGTCTTATATATGGACAGACTTTAAGACGATAGTTTTGGAAGTTTTGACTGATTGTTTTAAGATCGCATTTCAGCAAAACTTTTTTGATCGAATTTGACTAAATTTATTACTGTAACTTATTTTCCGGGTCAGGATGTAAGGTACTTTTAATATTCAGAAAATATATTATAGAAGGGCGAGCAAAGCTGTAGAAAGTAATTAGTATTATGTGAAGTGAAAGTACATTAATGACTTTTATTATCTAACCGGATTTTAATTCGGTAAATTTTTATTTAACAAGGATTGGATTTTTCCAACTCTTGTAAAATTGTTCTAGTGCAATGTATTTATTGATCATGTAGTGTTTATTTCATTCGAACAATGTTACAAATCTATTCATTCTTTTTATTTGGTGTCTTATGTTATTGTGACTTGGATTTTGAAGTCTTTAAATGACAACAATGGTGCTCATATGCTATAATAATTCTGCCCGTCTATTAACTTATTACTTTTACGTAGTTTAACAACTGAATGAGTTTAAAAATGAATTGTACAAAAATGGTTTGAACATTGGGGAAATAGAAATTTAAACTATTTTAATTTAAACCAAGCTTGCATGGAAATTACTAGGTAGTTACTTTAACATGGTGATGGATAACATGTGATATACGTATGACGTCAGTTTCCGGTGCGTGTGCCCGCGCGGCTACAAGGCGACGGGTGACGTGTGCGGCGACGTGGACGAGTGCGCGGTGCGGCCGGCGCCGTGCGGCCAGCTGTGCCGCAACACGGACGGCTCGTACGAGTGCGTGTGCCGCGTCGGCTACGAGCTGGACGAGGACGGCGCCGACTGCCGCGACGTGGACGAGTGCGAACGCGGCACGCACACCTGTCAGCAGATCTGCTCCAATACCGAAGGCTCCTTCGAGTGCTCCTGCAACGAGGGCTACGAAAAGCGCGGTGACGCCTGCGTCGGTACGTCCCACTACTTGCGCCTCAGTTAATGTACCGTTAACAAATTTCGATTCGTGTCTGAGTTAACGACAAATCTTTATTACAAAGACTGTAGATAGATATTGGATACGGGTAATTTTACTTTGATTTAATTTAGTAATTCTAAGACAAGGCGTTAGTCGTCAATCACCTTGCGAAAAAATATGAGTAGTTTCGCTTGTCATATTTGTGTGTTTCAAACCTTACATTTTCCTCACAATTTTAACGATACTTTGTAAAGTTTTGACACATTTTGATTTTTTTATTAAAAGTTAGTAGTTCAATTCATTAAATTTTAAAGAAACGATCAAAAGGAATTTCCCAGGCATGTGTGGCTCTATCTTAGGATGCATTAGGCGGGATTGCAGCATAAGCTATCATAAAAAAAGCATTATTGGGTTGACTACTGATGACTAAATAATAGTTGCATAGACGCTTACTTAATTACGTTATTACCTAATAATTAGAGGTAATGATGGAATTTTCACAAATTTTACTTTGTGCAGATATTAATGAATGTCACGAAGAAGGCTTGTGTCCGGCGCCGGGCAAGTGCGTGAACTTGTTGGGCTCGTACCGCTGCGTGTGTCCGCGCGGCTTCCGCCTGGACCTCACCGGGACCAGGTGTATGGACAGGGACGAGTGTGAGGATGGAAGGTGTCAGTCGCCTTGCAGGAACTACGCTGGAGGCTACCGATGCGACTGCCCTGTGGGTGAGTTGGAATCATTAGTATTGCTTTATACATTATGTACGGTTTATCGCCTTTATTATGAAGAACACTGATGAATTGTACCTACATTGGCGCCCCCATCGCTTTTTCTAGACACTTACTTGGACTAACTTGCACCAGTCGAATTCTTCAGATTTCAGTAATCAAATTTATTGGTACTGAGTTATTTAATGGTTTCCGCTAGGTGTTATGTAATAGAAATTGTCAAATAATGAAAAACCGTTACGGAGCAGCAGTGAGGGGGAGTGGGAGGGGGTAGAGTATATCTTGATACTAGCCTAGTTTCAAGATTGTTAAGATTACTGTATAGATTAATAAGAGAGCAGAGAGAAGCATTTCTCTGTGTTTATTTCTATTTCGAACAATCGACCATCGTAAGCGGCCTGGATATGCCGTTCAAATTAATTTATTTGTTTTAAATCATACGTGACCTCTATACTTCTCCATTTAGTATTTTTTACATAAATTATAGTTCACTATATTTTTAAATACTTTCGAGTAACGTAAGATATGCATTGATACATGTCGGTCGCAACGCCTCGACTGCCTGGTTGATCGAGTGGTTGCAAGGGCGACTGCTGATCGAGAGGTTCTGGGTTAAAATTTCGGTCAGGTACTATCGGATTTTTCTAACTTACATTTTCAAGAAGAAACTTCTAGTAGTAACACGGAGTCTGGATCAATGCTCGGTGTATAGCAATAGGCCCACCACCTATTCCATTATGGAACGTAAACATAACTGGTGAAACGTGGGAGTGTTCTACACTTCTCTGTCTAACCCTTCGGGGATTTAGGCGTAATGTTACCTGATACGCTCGTTGCATAGGTACAACGCGCGCGGCAGGCGGTGCGTGCGTACCGCAGGACGCGTGCGCGGGCGCGACGTGCGGCACAGCGCCATGCTTCCCTGTCGGCGGCGCCTACCGATGCGGCTGCCCTTCCGGCTACGGCTGGGACGCGGCGCACGCCGTCTGCCTGCAGGTTACTGACACTGCTGCTCGCTTAAGCCGTCAAAATTTTGGTTCTTACGTTACCATAATATTTCCATTTCAATTCAACGCCTGTTTAACAACTTAAACAGTGCCACCACACATTACCGCCAGCATTTACGGGTATTACGGGTATAAATTATACAGAAGAGTGGTTTAGCTTGCATTCGGTCATCAAGACTACCGCGCGCTACTCATTTATTTAGTATAAAATATAATTTACTTTTTATTTGTGATAATAAGATATACCTTCTTTAAATTATTTACTTTTATTTTACATAACCACACAAAAAATTAAAATAAAATTGTGGCCTGGTTTATCGAGTCTGACCTATAAAAGTGTATTTCAAAGATGTTACTTTTATGATGCTAGCTGGCTGGCGGATGTGCATCGGCTAGTTGTCTGTTCGGTTGCACGGCCTTCGGTGACTCGTACCAGTGCGGCTGTCCCACGGGATATCAGCTCGTGGGAGCCGGGCACTGCCTCACGGCTCTAGACGGCGCGCTGCCCCCTGATGACATTGGCGATGCACCAGTATTTCCTGTTAGAGACCAATATAAGATTGGCGGCAAAAACGAACTGATTTCTACTGAGGGCTGCTTCAGTTGCAAGGTAATTTTCTTACATACATTTTTTTTCTAAATGACCATTAATTTGCGTCTAATAAGTTCTATTTATATTTTTTTGTGAATACTTGGGTGAGTCCACATTTGGATTGTTTTCCACAACTTTCCAAATTTTATAGAGATGCTATTCATTCGCTAAATAAGATTTAACAACTGAAAGGTAACATAGCAATAGCACAAAACAGCGACATATTTAATTTACTTATTATTGAACATACATGTTTTTTTACAATAATTTGAATTTAAAAGCAAATCGTTTGCAGGTGAACGGTCGGCGAAGAAGAGCAAATGAAGAAGGAATCATATTCGCGAACGGGACGACAGTAGTGAGGAGACGCAGACGACGAAGCAGACGTACGTATTGAATTTGCAATAAGTAGGTACATATAGATGAGAGCGAGGGTCAAGGGCACACGTACACTAGATACGTTTAAGCTTAATAAAAGTGTTCTGACGGTTCAAATACGATAAGTGTAAGGAGTGTAATGTAGCCCCCGGCACGTACGCGCAGGTCGCCGCTCGGTGGCGCAGCCCGAGGCGCAGCTGGTGGTGGTGCGCGCGACGGCGGTGCAGGCGCGGGGCCGCGCGCCGCTGCTGCGCCTGCTGCCGGCGCAGCGCGCGGCACGCCCGCACTACCGCCTCGCCTACGGGGACCCCGACGGGCTCTTCCTGCTCTCCAAGCGCGATGGCGCCTGGGCGTTGCGCCTGCGAAGACATCTCAAATCTAAGGTCGACACATACTCCATCAATTAAAATTTTTTCAGGAATGACGACTCGTCTGATATCTCTATGTAGTGTACACTTAGCGAGCCGAAGAAATTATTTAAATTTTGTAGTCCTCTTACATGTGCTTACCATATTGCCTCACTCGCGCACACTTAGTAATACATGCATAGACCCACTTGTCCAAGCACATGTATACACGGGCACGCATACGCACACGCACACACGCATGCACATACATACACACTACATGCAACATTTAAGCATGCTTAAATTTTTTTTATGTTTGTTATATTACTATTTTTGTCTTCGCCTCTTGTTCTCCATGTTTTTATTTTGATAAAATTCAAACCTTCGAGACGGGCCTTTCGCCTAGTGTGGAAGCTAACAGTAAATTATTTCCTCATATAATATTTTCATTACTGTTTTGTAAATGTAAAATGGTAAGGAAATGTAATGTACAAATTTATGATTAACTAAAAAAAAAAAAACGTAACATCACGCCTGTTATCCCCGAAGAGGTAGGTAGAGGAATGTAGAACACTCCCACGTTTCACCAGTTACGTTTATGTCCCACTATGGAATAGGTGGTGAGCATATTGCCATGCACCGGGCACAAATACAAAACGAACTAAAGTATTATTATTATTATGTATGACGAGTTACATTCTAAAATATGAAAAGTTCGTTCTTAAATGTTCGATTTCTAATCATGACTCATAGTTCACGTACGAGTCATATGGTATGACAGAATTATCTCTGTAGCTGCGTGTCCCTTGCAGTATTAAGAAAAATATTCGTGCCCTTCACGTGCGTACGTGAATAAAACAAAATAATTTAATGTCACTAATTAAAATCAAACCAAAACCCGATGTCGCAACCGAATTACTACTATAATTTTCAGATTTAAAAGGACTAACAAAATAAGTCTCTAGAAATAATTTTCAATGGAATATTTTAAAAGTAATTCTGGACCTGACACTCATTATGTAAATTAAAAGAATTTTATTACACCAAAAGGAAAATTTTATACAAATGTGGGTATGCGGCTTGCATAACTTGTACGAACGTTATTAAGATTGAAACCAGGCACGTAAAACAATCCCAGCCGAGTGCGAGCCCTAAAAAGTACAAGCGTGATTTGAATCTTTTCGAATTCTGTAAGATAATAATATTGAGGCTTTCTCAAAAAAAAGCACGATACATTTGAGTAGTAGGTCAACTTTTTGTAAATTATAATAGATAACTAATCAATAGCAATTCATGAAACGGGTGTATTATGCTGTACAGGAGGTATTGGAGAGGCAGTTGGAGCTAGAAGCGAGGTTTGTGCCGGTGCCTGAAATAGGCAGGAAGAGGAACCGGCGCAGCATAGAGGACGTGCCGGCGCCCATGCGCCTGTACGTGTCCGTGCGGATCACGCCCGATCCCTCCCCGCGTCGCGCTGCCCGCGCCGCCCCACACCGCAGTACGCGCGCCGCGGCGTCGCTGCGTTGACGTCACGAGCCCCCGTCCGCGCGTTTGTAAATAGCTTGTCAGTTACACTGAAACTACGTTATCGACATCACTGCCATTAACGACTCGGTCGCACTGCCATACTTTTTGTATTTTTCATCGACACACTATCTGTTGCCGGTTGACAGCTGACAGGCGTCAGTGTTGCCCGTTCGCGCCATTCAAATAGCTTATGGATTAGAATGTAATTAGGTTGGGTAATGTTGCGTTGATGTAAAGACGGTCTGTCTCACTACATGAATTAGAAATGGTCGTTGAGCCGGTCGCCTGCCACTCCTTGGTTCTGCTAGATTTTATAAAATGATATTTTATTCAGTTCTAATTATGTTATGCTTTCATGATAATATATTCCGTACATTTCAGTAGAAAACAAGGGAAATAAAAAATATTTTCAAAAAACGTAGTATAACAAAATAATACAGATATAGGCGTAAGTTTTTCCTTGTCACCAACGCCGCCAAAACGCGGTTCATACCAAAAATATAATTTTATTGGTTCTAAATTAGCCAAACATAAAATGATGCCATGTAGATAATGTGCAAATTTTGATCTTTGAAACATTCTTGTATACCCATAAAATGTCCGCAAGAAAATGTAATATTCGTGGACGTCATGAAATTCCTTACTCAGATATTAGTGACAGTAGTAGATAGGCAGGAGGAGTGGCGGCGAGCGGCCGCTTCGGGGACGATCTCGGCTGCAGTATTAAAAGATGTGCGAGAGCGAGCGCTCCGCACTAGCGCCACTGGCACGCGGTACGCGCACCTGGCCTGCGCGATGACATGATTTTCTTACCAATATACAGTTCATTAAATTTGTAACAATAAAATCTCTTTCATCATGTCAGAGTAGGTCATTTTATTTAAATTGGAAAACATCTTCAAAGTTAACATGATTTTTTAAATTAGACTTTGTTAGAGATTAGAGAGATTAGAGATTTTGTTCTCTCACAAATAATCATTTTATGAAATTAATAATATCGAAATTAATTTCATAATGACAGAGTAGGCACATTTATTTAAAATAGAAAACATTTTTACAATGAAAATGGTTTTTTATTTCAACAATTAAACTAAAATAATTTTAAGTACTTGAAAATCGAATTTTGTTGTAATTGTTTACCATTTAGAATTTTTCGATTGACAGTTTTAAAAGCTGCTAGAAAAAGATATTCTGTGGGTCAAAAATTTTGTTCCCTATTGTACCAAGTGCCAGTGTAGAGAAGTAAGAAATCTTATATTATTATTATACATAGACTTAAGGGAAATTATTTATTTTTTATTTCCGATATATGTATTGTACACGTGGTCGACTTATTTTTTTTTGTAATGGCATTTTGATTTATTAACCCTTATATATACGCTTTTAGTTTATACTTTATGTATCAATGGAATAAAGTGGATGTATTTTGTAAATATGTGTATACAGATGATTAATAAATAATGAATTATGGAAATGTAGTGTTTGTTATAGTTACGTTTTAACGTAGATTTTAAGGTCAAATGGAGGAAAGAATTAATAAATTTTTAATATTAATTAGTTTGTTTATTTTTCTATACAGTTCGTAACAAGGTTCTATTCAGAATTTTTCGTTAGTGAGTTAACTTACACGGTTAACATGGAACAGAGTGTACCAGTTGTCTATTGTGGACTATTCATGGAATTAGGAGTCTTAATCAGCATATCGAAACGCGCATTATCTGCGATCACAGAAAATTGTCTGTGACCGCGAAAGGAAAAGGTGTAAAAAAATGGTCATTCGTGGTCACGTAAGAAAAGACTATCGCGCACTGTATTGCTTAACCTTACGTACCGTTCACGGTACACCAGCGCCGCGAACTACAAGCTCCACAAAATATTTTCAATTCTTCCAACTAGTTTGTAAACTACACGTGTGGTATTCTCGAGAATCCCGCGGGATCTTCTTTTTGACCTTTCCATTATTCACCGCGGTGTACTGTCACTTCACTGTCTGTAGGCGAAATGACGTAAGTGAATTATATTTTGTTACTCATTTAAAAATAATTAACGTTTTAAAAACTGCCGTGACATTGTGGCAGACAAAACAGGAAAGTGGATCAAAGATGATGAGTTTTATTTGCATAATGTTCATATCTATCAAAATACTAAGCTCAGTCATATGAGACAGAAAGGCTTTGAAATTTGCCATGCAATTTTTTTTTTAAGTTAGGTATACTTCTTTTGGCCTAACGCGCCAAATAAGAGAAACGATGAGAGAACATTTTTACGATGCGCACGCGCACCGTCACGAAAAACAGACACCATGAAATTAGCTAGTCAAAATTTTAGTTTTTTTTTATGATATCTAGATAAAATTTATTTAACTAGATAATGCGTTATAATACAACTTTTGTTTAATGTATTAAATACCTTTTATTCTATTATTAGTGTCGTTTACTTTACAAATATAGGATAACGCGAAGGATAAAATTTTTAGAAAGATTTTTATCTTCTTACACCAAAGAAGTACAACTTCTTCCGTGCCTACATAAGTATACACACACGGTTTTTTTTTATTACCGACGCGAGCAAACAGGTTATCGGGCCACTTGAGGGTAAGTGGTCACCATTGCCTAAGGACATGTGCAACACCAGAGGCGTTGCCAATGCTTTGTCGGCCTTGAAGGAGAGCTCTTTTCACGCTTCTTTTGAAGAACCCCATGTCATAGCGCTCTGTGAATACCTCACAGGGAAGCCCATCATGTCATCCGACAGAGAACCAAAGTTATCGACATAGCCCAAAGGATTAGCAAGCTGAAGTGGCAGTGGGCTGGTCACACCTG
>DWJK01001674.1:0-16334 GCA_018248815.1 Croniades pieria auraria
TCCTTAGTTGGTTCTGTGTCATGTTTCCTCGTCTACCACATAGCAGAACCAAGGTAACCGAGGGGTCATGAGTAGTACTGCGTCACATTACTCAACCGTCACAATAATGAGGGAATTTTGAATCGTTTCGTTACTTGTTATGTAAAGTGGATCCTATACGACAATCGGAATCGCTCAAGAATTAGTTGGTTTTCGCTCCCACAATTTTTTCAGCAAAGGAATCTATGAAATAGCCAAAGTGCATGGATAGTAATGGTACATATTTCGATTGATTATAACATATTATTCCATAGTTTTTTTTTTGTTCCGTTTTCTCCGTATAAAACGCTAATGTCGTATGTAAGGATCTAATATTCATTAACAATTTACAGATGCATTTAATAAACATTGTTTTGAGGTAAAAAAATATCACGGATAGTTCTCTATCACGTTTCCGACAAAGCAGACTTTTGCTGTTGGAACATATAGTCTTGGTCTCCTAAATGAATTCTCCTTGTTTTAAGAGTGGAGGTAAAGTTCCGCGATTTCCTCTTCTTAAACATGCAGTCTCATAGTGAAAGGTCGCCGCCTAAATCTTCAGCAAGTTGCAAAATATTGAAGATCATCAACACGAAGTTTAATCGGATGTTGATGAGGTAATCATGCATGTTACTATGGTGAAAACTGCTTCTGGTGGGACAAATATGAGTTACAGCCATAAGTCAACATTTCGATCTCCTCATACGATTGGCTCACATAACTAGTTTCCTGATACGTCCAGTCTTGAGACGCAATACGATTGCCTCATGTTACTGGTTTAATGTCGCTCTACATTTAAATTATATTACAAACCTATCAAGCCTTTTCCAATATGAATTCACTGCCTACTGAACACGACATGGTAAAAAAGTCTCCGACGTGATAAGGATGGACTAATTAGGTTAATTCTTAACTCAAAAAGAAAGTAAAGTCTAGAGAAACGGCAAGACAAATACAAGAAGTGAGAAGTATATTGACGAATATATAAAGGGTATTATTAAAAAAACAGGCTTCGAGAGGAAGGTGATAGATAATCAGGGTTATGGAGTTATTAAAATAAAAATTATAATCAACACAAGAAAAAATATAGTAATTGAATAAAGGCGTGATGTTATGCCATGGGGCACACTACTGGAAATATTATGAAAAATTCTAGAAACTGCGTTAAACTAAAATACGTCGTGTTATAGAACCTCTAACACAAATATGTATATTGATGATCATCATCATTGTCACCATCTCCAGGAGTCAAAAGTTGACATTATGGTCGTTAAGAAACTTGATCCCCTATTCCAGGTTGAAAGCAAGCAACTGCATAAAGTTGCTATCAATTATTGACAATCTTCCTTAAAAATAGTCATATATGTACAAATGGAAATATGATTCTTTTGTCTTCATCCGTTTAAACCTCAAAGAAACAGAACCAATCGTCCATTAACCCGTGTAATTTGGACGCTTTCAAACACAAAAGCGACGCGGCCATTAACGAAATTGGGCGAAACGGGCGAATTACGATTTTCACTTGCAATTTACCTGTCGGAGATAATTCGAGGAGCGGTGAGAGCGGAATGATATAACTGACACGAACGCTTCGACGGGTTAAATACAATTGTATTTGTATTAAACGAGCGACTTACTGCGGATACGTGATAGCACTCTGTAGTGTGTCACAATTGTGGAATCGAAAATCCACTCATCCATGTATAATGTACCCTTTGTACAATAATGTAACTTTTTCTTTAAGACAATATATAATGTATATATTTTTTAATATATATATTTTTTAGTTGGCTTTAGGTCAAGAGAAAGTTAAAAGTACTGCTTAAAAATAAACTTAAATAAATTCGATTTTTAACTGGCAATAATGTCAATTTCTCCGTTTCGGTGCATCCTATATTTTATAATACGTTCTTTTATCACTGGAAATATGCAAAAGTATAATCACAATGAGTAGAAGATATGGAGAAATATCTCCCGAGAATTAAAGTATCTCTCAGAATATTTAAGTAGGAAGTACGTATAGGGTGGCACTAACTGTCTTAAGAGAAGTTTAAAAGAAAGGAAAGGGTTCCTACCCTTTCCTTTCGTAGCCAATAGTTTTGGACTGCGTAAATAGATAAAGTTTAACATACCGCGGTTACATTGACTTCTGTAATCACAAAAACTATTTAAAATTTTTTCTCGATACACTTCATTCCGTCTACAGCCGCTAAATGCGCATCGTACTTTTTTGCCATTGAATTGATGAACTGTTATTTAAACTTGAGTTTTCCAACTGTTTCTTTTATAAAATATTTCTTGTCTCCGCCCTCTATAGGAATGACGCAAACGCTAGAATAATTATTGTCGTCAGATTTGAATTATTATTACGTAATTTTAAATTATAAAAAACAAAATATGACAGCATTTTTGGATGCTCGATTTAAACAAAACACATCCTATCTAGTCATCAGTCCGAGTATATTGCAAAAGTAGAGACATCCGGATCCGTGTGATCGTATTCTGTTCATATCCGGATTCGGTAAAGTCAATCACGACTATGCAATCATGTTAGACTTTCACGTTGTTTCCTCGTCGATCATATTCCATCGAGTTGAAGGGTCAATACACCAACGGCGACATTTAGCACAGCTGTGCTGTCACCGGTCCGCCAGTCGCCCTCGGCTAGCTCACGTAATAGTTAAGTAACCGTGGCTACGGCGCTGGTACACTTTCAACAAACGAGTATGGCGTTTGATACCAGTGACTGTTTTAAAAAGAGGTAATCTACATATATAAATAATACGATATGAATATGATATATTTTTGCGATTATGAAACTCCGAGTTTCTCTCGCTCGCTTCGAGGCTTCATTAAAACTATTGGATAATATTTTCCACGTGTAACTTTGAAACGATCATCTCTAATGTACGGTCAATATTAAATAGCGACTTACAATGAAAACGTGATAGTTATTTCTAGTGTGCCACAATAGAGAAATCGCGAAACCATGTAGGTATACCCTTTGTACGATAATATCGTCCTTTTCTTTGGACTTATCAGCTTTGCCTGCTGTTTCTGTACTTAGAAGGTAAACGTTATAACGAACTTTTTTTGAGAATTGTTTCAAAGTTAGCATACAATGGTTTCGTGATACGGGAACGACCTACACACGTGATAAAACACCCGACCAGAATATTTAAGTGCGATGTAGAGATATTTTTAAAGATATAAATATAATAAAAGCAGCAGAAGCTTATGAAGGACATAGGATAGGTGAAAAATAAACGTGATATCCAAATAAATAATACATATATTTACAAATATCACTCACTCAATTCTCGTCCAAAACCCTTGTATCGCTAATG
Organism: Croniades pieria auraria; assembly: GCA_018248815.1. Taxonomy (NCBI): domain Eukaryota; kingdom Metazoa; phylum Arthropoda; class Insecta; order Lepidoptera; family Hesperiidae; genus Croniades; species Croniades pieria. The sequence goes on from DWJK01001674.1 coordinate 3,366, forward strand.
CTTTCATCTACAGCTGTACACACCGCACGGACAAGACTAACATTATGGTACGGTAGACTTAGAAAAAAAACTATATAGCGGCAACACTTAACTAATCAGAAACTAATAAAAATTTTATAATAATCGACCCATTAGTATTCCACTGTTGGAATATAGGTCTCCTCTCATATCGAGAGGGTTAAGACCGTAGTCCGCCACGCTGGCCAAGTGCGGGTTGACGGCATCACACACCGTAGAATTTTTTTTTTTATTAATGCTAAGGTGTCTAGGTTTTCCCACGATGTTTACCTTCACCGTTAGCAAGTGACATTTAGATTTAAAACGCACTTTTGTAAAGAAGTGCGCGCCACGATTTGAACCCAGCACCCCCGGAGTGAGAGGCTGAATTCTTAACCACTAGACTGTCACTGCTTACTTACGTAATTTGATGGGTAATAATAACGATTTTTAGGATTTATTCCGTTTAGTTTGACATACTGAAGAATCTTCAAGACGTTGCGCATTGATTAGCGTAGAAATTTCTAGAATTTCTTCTGTTCAAGTGAGTGAATATACTTTAGAATGGAATTCATTCCAGAAACGTCTATATCTGCACTATATTACATACTTACATAACATTTTAGAGACTATCTATCTTTTTCATATAGATCAAATAATGACTGATGGGGAATTTAAAAGTCTCTGAAATCCCCATCATCTCTGTTCGAAGAAAAATATTAAATTAGACGCGCATCTGGTTTGTAGGAATACTACTATACTATGTATTCAGTGTTCTCTGCAAACCTCATAAGGGACCAGGCGTATGAATACAATACTTATCTGTCTGTCCATACTGCAGGATGCTTTATGTTGCATAATACGAATGTATGTCTGTGTGTAGATGTAGTAAATTTAAAAATAGAACTTGTTCACATAAAACAATTGCCGTACGAAGGACGCACCGGCACATCTGCCGTCCCGTTAGCTTCGTGCCTTGATGGCTGATGACGCAAATTGAATAATATATTGTCATCGTATCATCACGCGAGGGTCTGTCAACTCGTGTTGAGCCAGCGTGGCAGACTGTGGCCTTAACGCTTCTCATTCTGAAGAGAAAACCCTGTCCAATGGAAAGGAGTTGATGGTGGTGATGATGAGACGATGATGACGATGATGTTTTCTCCCAACATAGTATCACACATTGTTTCACTAAAACTAACTGGAGTGAAGCAAAACTATGGCACAGCCTGAAGCCGGCAGCTAATGTTGTGGCGTTTAGAAACCCATTAATTCAATAGCGGGCTTATAACTGTAGGGCTGTTGTTAACTATTAACTGTAACTGCACTTTAACTAGTTAATCTGATTGTTTAGTTAATTTAAAATATAACAACATTAATTGTATCATTCTATTATTTGGACTATCACAAATGACGTATAATATATATTTAAATATATATATATATATATATACATATATATATAAACGTAACATCATGCTTGTAATCCGCGAAAGGGTAGGCAGAGGAGTATAATACATTCCCACGTTTCACCAGATAATATATAATATATAAGAATAATAGAGAAATGAGTCTCCTCTCATAATGAGGTTAAGGCCATAGTCCGCCACGCTGTCCACGTGCGGGTTGGCGGGCTTCCGGAGACTTATAGTATATATCAATGAGTATTAGCAATGTCGCAATACATCTACTGCTAGCAAGAGCGAGAGCAAGATTTCGGATGAGTGCAAGGCTGCGCGCCTAGTATGGACTTCACCTGCAGGCCACCTGTCGCCCATCTGACACAGATGCCGCCTAGGGAGGCGAAAATATAACCATATCGATATCGATAGTTCATCAAAATTATGTTATATACTCCTGCCTACTCCGTCAAAGATGTGGGGTGGTGACATGATAATTTTAATCAGCGTCTCTCCTAGCTTAAGGCCGTCTTCCAAATGTGGCCGGCTGTGGTAAACTAAGGACAGATCCTGACGGCGCTTATTTGCAAGCGTTTGTCTAGAACTGAGCTGAGACAGACTAATAATGATATAACGTATATGAAATGGTTAGTTAATTCTTATCTATCATATCTTTATCCTGTCTTTTGCTGCAGCTGCACGTAACGCTGCATTCCAATAGTATTTTCCTCAAATAGTCAACTCATACTCCAGCTAGTTATCTGGGTACGCCAGGAGTAGGGAAAACGGTGCTTATGTTTGCCCTGGACATGTGCGAGCTTACAGCGCAATTGATACATCATTCCTAGGCATATTACGTCCAGCTGCCCGCTGACAGGTACCAGGAATTGGTATTTTTGCGTGGTGTTGCCACATCATTAATAATTTCTACCATTCGTTTCGCACTTTAAAATTCAGCGCACTGTATTTATTAAAAGTAAGATCTAATTAGGTGTTGTATAGTAACATGCTATTGTAATCACAATTTTCATTAATTACTTGATCAAACACTTCAATAACTAATTCGACCAGCCCGTAGAATAAAGTTCCATAAGAACATGAGACCATCACAATTTTTCTATATTTTTCAGCCTGTTTAGGACTATATTTTGTGGTAGGGAAACAAAAGTTAAAATTTTTTTTTTATTTGTTTAAATTTTTGTTTCACTACCATAAAATATAGATCTAAACAGTCTAAAAATAAAGAAAAAGTGTGTTGGTCAGATGTTCTTATGGAACTTTATTCTACGGGCAGGTCGAATTGTTTTTGTGTTTATTCAAAATATAATTTTCGTTGTAAACCTGAAATTCGCAAACAGAAAACAGTATTTTAAGCTAAAAAAACATTCAATTTCATAGACCAACTAACGAAATGTCGTTTATGCCCACTTATGACACAGAATAATTAGAAAACTGAAAGCACAGACAAAATGTTATATCGGCATGCAAGACACATCACTACGATATAATAATATTCGAAACATCTCGCGAATGATGAATTCACTAGCGTTTTGCAATAAGCGTCAGTCAAAATGTACTGTTATGTAGCCAGAAAGCGCTTCAAGCGCTGAATTATTCGACACAAAAATGGTAAACGGGGATAGCTCCCATATCCTTCTATACCCTTACATTGTATGCTAGTTTTATTTTCATACAAAATTGTATTAAGTTACGTTTCGTATTGTGTTAATTTTCACTTCGTGACCGAGCTCTCTTCGGAGACCGTACAAACAAACAAACACATAATTTGAAAACACGTTTTCAGTTCAATAACTTGCAAAACAATTTAATTGTCAAGAATTGCCCTTGTTTTGGTAGTTTTTTGTGTGCATAAAAACATTTTTTTTCTATTTAGCTCATGTTATGTAAAATGTAGACGAAATGTCCACTCTATATTCGGTGCAGGTTACCGGTTTGGTCTATAAACGCACCTGTTATCACACAACCCATTCGTATATTGCCGCGATGAATAGAAATGGCGCTTATTTGTGTAATAAAGCTATAAAATACATATTATTTTAATTAGACTTTTGTTCATATATCATAAATGGACTCGATGACATGTTACAGAAATATAAGGTTACATAAAAGATAAGTTTATTGTAAAATTCATTGAAAAAGAAAACATAAAACGTATCGTTTTGTCTATGGTATGATGAATGGCGAATGTCCATGATCGTTCATTGTAATCTTTTATACGTGTACTGTATACATATTTCTAAATGCATGCTGCAATAAAGATAAAATAACCACTAACATTTACCTTTTTCTTACTTTTCTATTACTGTTCGTTACTTAAATTCTGTATTCTTTCATTTAATCGGTTATAAGTCAATTGATGCAACATTGAAAGAAATTAACAATGAAACATTATTAATACACGGCATAATGAAAGGAGAATCTTTGTTCGGGTAAATTAATGTTGACCCAACACTGCCGGAAGGGCGCCATCGCAAATACGAAATGCAGCTGCCCAAACAAGCCGTGACATCTCAATATTCACCATTGTACGAGGAAGTGCATAGTGTGTAGGCTACACCTTACAGCCACAAACCAGTGCAATTCCAACTCTATTACATATGTAATAAATTCCAAATTCTCTTGAACTAACAAAATTTAAGTGTATCACTTGGCGCCATTTTAAAAGTTGACAGGTTTGTTTTTAATTTTTGAAATTGGAACACTTAATTACAAGCTCGCGACCGTTCTCACGGATTACAATTACTTAGTCGCTAGCGATATTATTATTTATTTATAAAAGAATCTCTATTTTTTGTTACACGTATTCAATGTATACGTACTATGTAGAATTCACATTCTTACTACGCAAATATATTATATTATAATCAAACAAGTTGACATGTAGTGTCGACAACGTGTCGGGGTCGTAGACAGCATAATAAAGTAAAATTAACACCATTGCCAACATCGCCAAGAGTTCGACTAATCTCATGCAAACAACACATGATCCCCTGAAAGAATCCGCGTACATTCCTAGTACGAATCAATATTGACTTGATAACGATGGCGCCAATATGAATGCTTGTATTAGTTCGGTGATCGACAACTTACGTGCCAATCGGAAGTCATGTATTGATAAAACATTTTGAGTGCTTTAAGCAGGTTATTCAGTGGCGACTCGTTGAGCAAACAGTCGAAAGTATTGCAGGAATTACTTGGACGTTTCATATTTATATAGAGCTCGCTGGCATTGGCCAAAAGAGCGTCATTTAGGGCCACGCCGCACAGTCGTGTTTATACCTACTACTTCGATTCGGAATTTGCGTACTTTGTTAAAAAAAGCAAAAATCAAAAACATTAATCTAACAAGAAACGGATATCATTTAGTTATTAAATATATTATAATACATGTATTTCGTGATTTTGCGTCACTTAGTCATACTCACGAAGTACATTAAAATCAGATATGGAAAATATAATAAATTGTTTCCTATAAAATCTCCGATTATGTCTACAGTAGGAGGTCCTCGTAGCTCAATAAATAAAATTTATACTCAGTTTTATTTTGAACAATATTTTAGATGTAACGCTTCAATAATTATATATTTATTTTCCCACACTTTAATGTCACCCAAATTAAATTTACATAATTAACTTTACGACATGACATGACGGTTCATTGATATGTCGCCCACTCGCCAATGATTTTTCGAAAGCGTTTTTTTTTCGATTAATGAACTTAAGATATTGCATAAATAATGGCGGCAAATCACAATTGGCGCGTTTTAATTCGTTTAAAAATTTTAAAAACGATTATTAATACGGTCATGATTGAATGACGCGGGCGGTCAAAGCAGAATAATGCGCCGGTAAATTTAAAGTAATTATATATTTCATAACATGGATTAAATACAAAATATGAAGATTCGAAAGGTTATGAAACCCGACCTTGGACCTGATCATAATGCGTGTTTTGTGTCATCAGGCTTGCATTTTCCATACTACAAATACAAGTATGTCGTGGTAAAAGGAAATGAATTTTAACAGATTGTTATCATCTTCGCCATGACCACTTAAATAATCTGCCACTATTGCGGCAGACTTTACACTCTTTAGAAAACTTTATGGAAAACTCTAAATTCTGTAGGTTTCTTCAATTCTCACGCTGTTTTTATTCATCGTTACAAGTTTAATCTTAACATTTGTAAATTGCGCGCCTGAATTTGAACCTAATTCTCTTAATGGGAAGCTGGATACTAAACCAGTGCTGTTCATCGAGGTGTCGGCCAACAGAACTCCCGTCCCACTTCCCGTCTCACAGATATAAAGATAATTTGTTCACATAAAGGAAACGCCTAATTACTGTATATCGAACCACCGACAGTCTCACGACAAGTTCTTTAAAATGAAATTAATTCAAGCATTACTCTTTGTGCGTATAAAAATTACACGCCTGTGTACAGTTTTGTGAATTGAAAATTAATTAACCGTAAGCTCTCCATGTTGGCGCGCAAAAATATATATAAAAGAAAATTTAACAAGATAAGATACGATTTCATATAATTGAAAGAGTATATATATAATTTTATGCACGCATATTAATTGAAATATTATGTTTATTAGTCCTCATGAATCGTAATGGCAAATTACCGGTGATGTATGTTTGTCGTCTAAAGCCCCTTACACACCAACAGTCATTACGACAATGTGTCTTACATTAAAATGGAGTAAACAGCAACCAGTTTTGGAAAGGTTTTAGACTATTTTACACACTGGCTTCATTCGTATCAAGGACACTTTGGCGTATAAAAATTTGAAATTGTTTTCGTAATTCTTTAACAATTTTGGTAACAAATCGGAGGCTCCGACAATCAAGGGCAGTTAATTACAGCACATGTATCAAATTGCGTAGTATTGGTCATTATTTACAAACTAGCTAATAATCATTACAAAGGAATAAGACAAATTCAAATGATATTTTAAATTAAATAAAAAGGATCGGCAGTGGCGCTTATTACCACTCGACCAACGAGGCAGGCAAGTATTACGACCAAAGAAGCAGTATTTTTATAACAAAATGTTTACAGACTATCCGAACGATTGACAGATTATTACGATAGGTTTTTTTTTTTAATTCGTGTTTCTAAATTTGAATCTTGAGTTTTGTTCGTGCTAGTGTTCATAACTATTCTTTTTTTTAAAACCACCGTGAACAAAACAACAGTATTGGCAGAGAGTTTTGTCTAATTGACTCCACTTTCCCTATAAATGGATCATGGTGTAAATTAACGAAGTAAATTTCGAGAAACTATAACAATTATGTATAATGGCGATTAATTCGGTAGAACGGCGACGGGAGGAGCGTTGCATTGCACGCGATGTTGTTGCGCTGAGAACAGCTCACTTCACACGGAGCTCTCGCTAATTGTAGCGGAAAGTGAGTGGAAAAAGGAAACATGGACGCAGCGATGGACAGACTGATAATTTTAATATTAAAAATAAATTAACGTAGCTATACGAATCAATGCTTTGAAAGGCCATTAAGTGGCTACCATGGCTCTGTCAAAGGAGCGTAAGTCGCCCTCCGACGAGGTGTTATGGCGACATGAAGAAGACAGCGGGAAGCTGCTGGATTCGGAAGACCCAGGACCAGAAAGTGCCGCTAAATAGGGACGACCTGTATCCAGCAGCGGACATCCAAAGCCTGATGATGACGATACGAATGTACGTAACGATTTCTATTAATCTAAAATACCTTTGTTCAAAGACTAGGAATCTGACTGATTTGAAACAAAAGATTTTTGAACTCCACAATCAAACACAGGGAACTGAACCTAACGAACATTAGTAGCCAAACTCGTATACGATAGACATAACAGTTCAATATTTCGTGACTAATGTATGATTGTTACGAGACGAGCTGTGACTAATTCGACATGAAGTATTAATAAAAATAAAATCTACACGTGATCTGGGCGTGATCTTGTTTTATATAAAATGTATATTTAAAATATTTATTTCATTCAAACATATATACGTTTACGACGCGAATGTTGATTGACGCAGGTGGCGAGAAAAACCAAGATTCGGCCATTTTGACTAATAAGTCAGACAGTGGTTGAGATGCGAGTCAGAAGTCACAAAAACCAGTCTTGAAGAGAGTAATGAATGTCCAAGAAGCACATCAGGTCTCTCACAGCAGTGTTCTCTACCTACACCATAAAGATGTACCACTTGATGATAGCACAATATTTAGGATAGTAGTGTAAAAAAACTGAATGTCGCTGACGTTATCGCCGGAAGAGTTATCGTGTTGCCATAATTTGATAAATACATAGATAATGTTGCCATTATCAATTTGTAAATAGAAATGTTTTCGCTCAAAATGCCACGAAACAGACATGTTTTAATACTCGCGGAGTTGCTACCTTATTTGTAGATTTACAAAAGGTAATTTATATATATTTAAATATTCTCTGCCTACGCCGTAAGGTATCTCGCGAGATGATTGATAATTTTTTCAATATTATTCGTCCATAATCTGTCTACACATTAAGATTTGAAGAGAAATCTTTGTACCACTTTTTAAGAATATTAATTTTTTAAATTGCATCCTTGGCCGAGTGATTGCATGCGTGACTATTGATTGAGAGGTCCTGAGTTCGTTTCTCGGGTTGGACAGTGTTGGGTTTCTAACATAAAATTTCTAGTGCGTGGAGTTTGAATATATGTATCAATTGGAACAGGCTCACCTTCTATTCCACAGTGGGACGTGTTTAAATGGTAAATCGTGACAGTCTACTATGCTCCTCTGTCTACTCTTCAGGAGTTACAGGCGTAATAATACGTTCATCATAATATTTCAATATATCGCAGCGACCATAAGCCACGGCAAACATTCGCCGGTTATGGAAATGGCTTGCGGAATGCACGCTGAAGCGAGCAACAGTAAATAGACTTTCGCTTTTGAGGAAGTTACGAGTGTGTGTTCAACACTACCGTTAAACGTATCCGTTAGCGGACATAACGACGGTATTGTTATATATATTGTTATATCTTCACGCTAGGTCCCTTGCAGGGTAAGCACGCGAGATGTCTCTATCCCTACAGACTTCACGTACTTCTTCTGCATAGAACACACTAATATATTCAATATTAATAATTGAAACAAATTTCATAATTATAACGAACTGCACTATCCGAAAAAATTGAGGGATCAAAAGTCAATTTCAAACTTTTAGTGATTTTTCGAATGAGTATCCTCGTTAAAAATGTTGATATCAGAGCCTTAAACACAGCAATTTAAAACTGGAAGTCTCTAGTTTAGAAATCTGGAGTTGAAAAAATGTCAAAACAACTTGTATTTCTCAGTCTCTAAAAAATACCGTGGAGAAGTAATTTTCGAATTTTATTTTTTTATTATTGTCGACGGAGTTAGAACATTTTTTCTGATTTAACCACCATATAAACTAGATGTTTGTTCAGTTTCAATTTAGAGTTTTTACGACCTTGATACGACGACATCTTGCTGAGATATCGGACTTTCAACGGAAAGGGATCATTTTGTCTTTGACCATCGATATCTTAGGAACCAAAGAAAGCACACCAGTACTCAAAAAATTTAATGTGCTTAGTAAAATTATCTAATCAATACAATCCCTTACAAAACCTTTCCAGTGTTAATATAGAATACATTTTGTAAAAAAAAACGTAACATCACGCCTGTACCCTAACCGGGCTTCGAACCCAGCACCTTTCGATCAACAATCGATCTTACAACCATTCAACCAATGAGGCAGTCTTTTTTATCAATATGATATAAAAAACCATCAGTCCTGCCCTAAAACTAATAATAATAATAAGGTAAGTTCAAGATTCGCTCGCGGTCCGCAAAAGCTTCATGCTGATCGCAAAAAACGCCGAATCGTCCGGTTTAATGTAAAAATAACCGCCCAGTGTATAAACTACGGCGCTTTATACAAAGGTCATAATCATTTGCTTTTGATGGATAGTTTGCCGGTAATGCAAAGATTCTCTACTTACGCGTTTTTTATATAAGGCCAGTTTCGCATGCGCTGCTTTTGTTCGTCACAGACCAATTTAATGTATTCACTTCAATAATATCCCTTACTACATAATTTTGATATCTGTCTATTACGAATAATAACCTGGAAGTCCTGGGTTCAAATCTCGGATCGGGTACTATTGGATTTTTCTAATTTAGAATTTCTATTAGTGAGTCGGAGTCTGGATTTGTGCTCGGTGTATGGCAATAGGTTCACAACCGTGGATTGGAAACGTAACTTGCGAAAACGTGGGAGTGTATTACACACCTCTGCCTACTCCTTAGAGGATGACAGGCGTGACGTTACGTGTAATAAAATTTATTGCTTACAATCAAAGATTTACAAAGATCTGTTTGTGGCATATGTTCTTTTTTCTCTCCTACGCGTTTATTTGAAAGAAAACTGTCGTAATTTTTCAGACTTTTCAGGAAACGTATTAGAAGCAGCCATCACGTAATCGCATTAAGAAGACGCAAGATTTTTCAAGTGAATTTGTTAAAGTCATCGCATAGCAGTAGCGCCAGTGAGGGGAGGCTTATGTCCAGCGTAAACAACCAAATTGCTGATGATGAAGTTAAAGTCGTCAGTCACTAAATTGCATCACGAAATCGCACAGTGTGTTGCCAGCCTAACAAGGATGATTGTTGCGTTCATAATAATATATAGTTAAATTAGAGAACATCGTAATTCAGCGCGCTCTAGCAAGATTGGATACGCCGATACGGTTTTTAATGTAAACTGACTTTTTATGTTCTAGACTTTAGTACGTTTTGATCTGTTTCGTTTCCTTTGTTCTTCTCTACTTTGATTGGTTTGATTTTATTTCGTTAAACTATCTCTTTGATGTACCTACTTAAGCTGTCAACGAACTTTCTAGAAATGGTACTTATTTAGATAACAATCTCACTTGTAAATCCAGTTATTATAGGATTTTATAGAGCTACGCATATTTCAACATGGGATGAACCTGCCGTACTTCAAAGCTAAAGTTGCCTAAAGTTACCTAAAGTCACTTCAGCTAATTGACATTCGTATTAATCTCAAGAAACCCAAGGTAAAGTCATGTGTTATCCAGGATTGGTCATCAACGCATCCTTAGGGGATTAAGCTGTAGTTAACTGTAACTGTATTCATAGAAATAAGACATACAAAAGAAACCAGATGTTGACTACTTAACGTGTTCCATCATCATCGTCAACCCATTTTCGTGTCTGTGTTGGACACGGGTGAGAATGCAAAGGAAAAAAATACATAAATTTTTCCCTTTGCCATAATTAAAATATGTTTTGAATAAGAGATACAAAAGTATTGTAAATCCAAACATAATAGTATAGTCAGATTTAATAAATTTTTTTAAGAACTCATTTAGGCTTAAGACGATTGGATGTATTTCATGAATTCAAAATCAGAACGAAATGAAACGAAAAGAAAGTGAAAAAATCACACAATCGGTTTTAGTTAAAATAAAAACAGCACAAAATTCAAATTATAATCTCAATAAGATACCTGATAAATTTCAAAATAAGCGTTAACTAAATTGAATAAATAAATAAAACGAGTTAAGCTTAAAAATAGTGGATTGATTATATAAATTCAAAATTGGAACAGAACCCACCGAAAAACAAAAAAAAACATGTGCGACGACAATTTTTTTTCCAATAAAAATCGCATTAAGACAACATTATAATATCACTTTTATGTCTTATTACAAACAGAGTTCCAAATTACTCAAAACAACATTTTGTCTTTTTAAATTGCTAATCGATTTGACGTAAACGCGTTCTAATTTCATTTTATTTTGTGCGTGTTTTGTATAAACTTAGCTCGATTTCCGAGCGTCGTTTAGAAATGCAAAGGATATATTAATTGCAACACATAGTCAAGTAATTTTTATTTATTAGCAAAACGCTTAACCCTACTCCGTGGAACTCATAAGCGTACGTTAAGAGTAGATGTACTATACTCATCTGCCTACAGCTTCGAAGAAATACAGGCGTGAGTTAAGTTAATTTGACTTATCTAAAGCAATCTCATGTTCGACACCGTAAAATACATGCATAAATGGCGCTCGTGAAGGCACAATTTTGTTAATTGCAGAATAAAGCCGCTTTACAAGAATTTGCACACACATAGCTCCCATTTTGCTTTTAATGTTTAATTATGTGTCATAAACATGGATACAAGATTATTAGTCTTTATGGGAGCGATTTTAATCGAATGTTCCTTCGAAAATTAACTTGATGATTAGTGTTGCCAACAATCACATAGTATATGCGGATGTCCTGAATTTTAATATAATAAAAGGGACAATCCTCTGTAGTAATAAAAATAATACGCAACAAATACTCCCCCATACATAGATTTTCTAATACAAGCCATGTGTTATCCTTTTGTATATGCCTTCGTATTCGTAATTAAAAAATTAATAAAATCTAGTATTTTGTACAGTTAGAGAATACGTGTTAATATTCATAACTAATTGAGTAATACCTCGTGAACTCCTTAATGTAAATGGAAGTATCTCTTCTACCTTTTTAAGCATTTGACAAAACACTTTTATAAACATTCATACTTACATTTTATCCTTGATTATTAATGTTAGAGGTGTAAAACGAAATCAGTTTCGTAAAGATAAAGATATTCGGCGCTCACTGTCTATCCCCAAAGGACCTGGCACGACAGTAATAATAATAACAACTCAAACATTGGTAGCACATTAAAATTTTAAACGTTATGTTCTTCACGCGCCTTTAAATATAAAATTTAATTATTCTTGACACTTGTCCTACATTTTAAGTTATTCGTCTGGCAACACTTTTCACCCCAAGCCACGTTACCCCGCACGTCAGAGGGCGTGTCGTGTGCATCCGGTAGTCTTATCACTTCCGGCGTGATAATGTTTAATTACAAATATATACGTTGATAACACTTTTTTTTTTTGACATTTTCAACTTTATCTTAACTACTTATTTAACAGGCATTATTATTGACAATGCTGTTGTTTTATTACTCTTAGGGTTAGGTCTTATCTTTATTTGTTAAGATGTTCTTTATTTGCCCACTGTTGGGCTCGGGTGGTTGATTGAAACTTTGGAAAACCTAAGACTTTTGATCATAACTTGTACCATTACTTCGTAGGTTACACAAAAAACCAGCTAGCTAAACTTTTTCACCTCCTAATTTTTTATTATATTTATATCTTTACGCCAAGTTACCCTCGGTGTAGGCTGAAAGCACTTCACAATTGCTGTTACTGCTGTCACAATACACCGTAATGCAATGCATGTTATAATATTGCTACACTGTTACAATTTTTATTTAAAAGTACACATAAAAATCCTTCATTTTTTGTTCCCGATTTTCTGGCGAAGACCTCTTTAAGGGATAAGCAGCGCCATTGCACATGTATTTTTCCCTATTAACAAAATTGCGACCTAGAAGTAGAGCCCCTGGATGAGTTTGTGGCCCGGTTGGCGAGGCGTATGTACGACCGAGCCGACAACGGG
>DWJK01001675.1:0-16330 GCA_018248815.1 Croniades pieria auraria
CCACGTTTCACCAGTCACGGTTAACACCTATATGATGGTGATATACATATATATATACGTATATTGACACTCGGTGCTCTCTACCTACCTCGTACGGACCTGACGTGGCTATATAATGATAATAATGAACGAAGGAAGAAGAGATAGGAGTAAACATGATCACACTCATCAATCCACGATCAGCAACCTCGCGCCAGTAATATGAGTGCTCTGCTCTTTGCAATTAATAACTTGAAAGCGCGCAATGACCAGCAACAGCGTACATGAGAACCGTCTATCCGCAGCTTCGCGGTCCAATGGGATATCGTTGTCGGATACAACCGTCAGTAGCGCAGCAGAGTAATCAACTACTCTACAGTTACAATACGAGTTAGTTCACGTCTAATTTATTCGTAAGCCTTGTTTTTAAGTGAGGAGAGTACTAGCAGATGTCACAAGAGATCGCCACTATCCATACACATGTAGGTTTTTTAATTATATTCTGAGAGAGATATATATATTTTGGAGATGCGAAATACTAAATCCGTGACGTACGGTAAGTCACTTTTAGTCCAATCGAAGTATTAGGGATGACTTCCTGCGAGGGGTATGTAAAGGATTCATTTAATTATCTATTACAACTATTGTTACTACATATCTAAAGACCAGGGTATCCTAAAAGGCGGCTAATCTCAGCGCTGGCACATCGCGGTATGAAACCGACCACCTAGTTACGGCTACATACCCTGATTGCCAATCGGCAGCGATGTAAATCCCACGTTGGCATTCACCGACTGCGGATTATGGGCTAAAACATCTCAAAACAGGCCTTTGTCCCACGGTAAACTTGTAGAGGCTACTGATGATGATGCAATCGAGTATGAATAGGATGGTTAGAATAGGTCTGATAGAGTTAGTTGGTAGGAGTATTTAATAAGATTATTACTCAGTTTTATATTTATGAAAGGACTACTGGAATAGAGTTTACTGATATCATATGCAGTTGCAATATATGAGTTCGAGTGCGTTTAATATTAGGATCTGTTATATTGAAATCTGATCAGAGACACGCTGATACTCCTGGGGACTGCGATATAATCGTCTTTAATATACACGTGGATTGGCAAACATAACCTTTAGACCAAAAAACAAATTATTACAGTATCACTGTCTCGTTGGTCGAGTGGTTGCAAGCGGGACTGCCGATGTCGGTCCTCGGTTCAAATCCCGGGTCGAGTACTATGGCATTTGCATTGACTCGGAGTCTGAATAGGTCAGGCACAGGTGCCCAGTGTCTGGCAATAGACTCACCACCTATTTCATGCGATGTAAACGTAACTGGTGAAACGTGGGAGTGCCCTAAAATTCGCTGCCTAGCCCTTCCGGGATTACAGGCGTGATGGTACCTTTTTTACATATCAATTTATTTACGATAGAAAAAAGTATATTTCGATTGTACATATAAATAAATATTGTGCAAAGGTAAAAGGCTTTCATTCGTAAATTAAACCTTAATGTCCTTTTTACACCGTACCCTTTAAGTTGGGTACAACCTTTTTTATACTCTTTTTCAACCGAGTTTTCCTTATATATACAACAACATAAAGGCCTAAAGTATACACGTAAATCACTCGCGTATATGTCGGTAGAGTCACTGCATCCAGTTTTAGTGAAAAATCATTTGATATGACTTTAAAAAACATTTCCCTTGAAATAGGGGCGACGTAAATCAATTCATTAAGGTATAAAATTCCCGAAAGGCAATTAAAAGCTGATTGATAATAATCTCCTATCAGTCAAATACACTTTGCAGTTATTAACCGAACATGGAGCGCCGAGGTGGCTATTGCTACGAATTTTACTGAGTTCAACATAATTCGTCGTTAGTTCAGCAAATATTGTCTGCATAAGACAAAATAGTGTGTAGTTAAAGAACGTAGTGATTTATCGAGGTGTCTTTGATGTAGAATTTAATTAACGTTTAAAATTAAAAATTTAATTAATTTCGATGAAATTTCATCCACTGCTGGACGAACATCATAAATTACTAACTATAAATGTGATGCATTGTTATAAAATAAGAAATACTGGCAGTAGTTGGTTACAAAAAGCTGAAGATCGAGCTCGGAGATTGAGATTGGAGAAGCTTGAGTCCAGCAGTGGACTAGAATAAGCTGGTGATGATGTATGACCGCTACGACGTAGGCATAAGCGTAGCAACGCGTGGTCTTATATCTACGGACTTACTTTACTACAAACTGAAAAGGACATTGTAACTCAACATTTATTTCTATACTGTTATATGAACGAAACCGAAAAAATCCACTCACACACAAAAAAAACGAAAAAAACACAACGCAGCACTAAATTAACCGGCGCTACCATTTTTAATACGAATGACGAAGCAGTTTTTCACGTTGCTGCTTCGTTGTTTTGCCCGTCGCTCTACACGCGGCTGATTAAACAAACCAACTGTAATCGCATACGTTCAAACCAAATGACATTTACGCGAGTGCACTGGATACTGAACCTTATGAGGAAACAATAAAGGTTATGCTAGAAACATGTATTAGTTTGCGGTCGCGCTTGGAGCCGTGACGTCACTGACAGTCCTGCAGCCGGCGTGCGGGATATCAAAGCGAACAAGTGGACGAACAAAAATGGTATAACAATGCCGTAGTACTCAATAGAGCTTCGCAAATGTTTGTATTGCGAACGAGTCTGTTGCCCGATAGACAGTTTTAACTGCGAAACGAAGATTAAAAAAACTCATGCAATATCATTATCATTTCCCTTCGACCACTATCGGACAAAGTGATTGCACATCTATATAGATGTCAGGAAAAGAAAAATTTAATTATTGCACCAACCGAAGCGCATAGCTATCGTAAATATAAAAACACAGCAAAAGCTTACTCGAATCTTTGCACTCGTTTAAAGCAAACATTTTACGCTGCTATGAAATCCAATCCGCGGTTGAAATGTACGATTCGATATTCCAATTTCGACGATTTCCATTTGGAAACTGGATATTTTCGTGGGACGTAATCCCCTTATGAAGTAAATTGACTCTATCTGTGTATATATATATATACATATATATATCTTCACACTTATATACAACTAGTATGAAGCCAGCGGTAGAAAATCTCGTCGATAGAAAATTCGAGATATTTACTCGGAAACGAGTTCGCATACGACTTTGTCTCCGCTTTATCCCGTATTTACTCTTCTGTTCTCTATCTTTAATATAACGAAATGAAACGACGTGGTTTTAAATAGATATTTTCTGTTATACTTCATCTTAAAGGAACATAATTTATTATATTTTTTGTTGATCTGACTTTATCGTCTTTAATGTCAAGAAATGTAAGAGCAATATTATCTGCTTTAAAAAAATGAATGATAAAAAAACTTTGTAGAAACACGCTGTTATTAAATTGCCTTAAAAAGAAGAAAATTAACTTTAAATTAAATTAAACGACTCAATTTAGTACATGTATTACACAATTATTAGTCTAGGACGCCCTCCGGCCCGGTGGGATGACGATCTGCGAAAGGCTGCAGGCAGATGGTGGATGCAACAAGCCGAGGACAGGGCGCTCTGGCGCTCATTGTGGGAGGCCTATGTCCAGCAGTGGACTGAGATAGGCTGATGATGTTGATGATGATGATGACTCTTTCCATGGGAAAATTCTTCACTGTCAATCGTACGGATTGTTTTAGGGACTCCAAATTATCATGGCGTTTAGAGCTAGCCTTACTCTCTAAAATTGACCATAAATCATAATCCAGTGGATTAAGATCAGGACTAGGTGACGGCCAGTCTTCAGCTCTCATGAAGTCCGGACGTTCGTTTCTGCCCAAGATTGGGTGGATCGTGCTTTATGACCCGGCGCCGAGTCTTGCTGGAAAGACCATTCTTGGTTATTGAACATAGTATTGTTAAAGGGCTTAACTACCTTCTCAAGAATGGTATTTCGATACACTTGTGCCGACGTTTTGATAACTTTTTCACAAAAATATGGCTCAGTCACTCCTACATAGCAAACACCCCACCAAACTATCACTGAAGTCGGATAATGCCCACGTTGTACTCTGTTGACTAATTGGGAAGCTTCTTTAGAGCTTTCACCATAAATACGATCATTTTGTTTGTTAAAATATTGCTCAATTATAAAAATTATCTTATCCGTAAACAAAATTTTTCTGTGACCTCGCTATGCGTACCGCTTAAGTAGTTGTTTTGATTTTACCACCCTATTCTTTTTTAAATTATCAGTGACCTACAAATGACCAGTGCGTCTCTTATTGGCTGCAAGTCCTGAATCATCTTTTAAAATATGCGACATGGTTTTAGGTGCTATCTTCATCTCCCGAGATAAAATCTTTTGCTTTCGGACAGGATTTCTTAGAATTATTTCCCTTACTGCTTTGATCGCCTTTTTCGTATAAACACTATGTGGACGGCCAGAACTTTTTCTGTCACAAACAGAGGAGGTTTCATTGTACCTACCAATAGCCCGGTAAACAAACATTTGACTAATGCCAACCATATGGAGGATATTAAAAATTTTATTTGGCTCCATACCTACTTTATGTAATGCAATCACAGCGATTCGGTTCTCTTTATCACTCCATTCCATTGTAAAAAAAGGTAATATTTTGTTTGTTTTTAATTGTAACAGTATTTATGACCAGACTAAGTATTCATACCATACCATTATCATAGACCATTATATCATAGATTGAGTTTTTGTTTGAAAATTTAGAGATTTACGGTACTTACGGTATTTAGAGGTACGATTGTACACGAGTAAGATTGTACACGCCTTGATTTACGACCGGGAAACATGTTTCGTTATTTACATAATGGAAATAATTCTCATCATATTTCTTTAAAGTTATAGTAACCTGTTTAACTCCAGATTAGTAAGGTTACTAGCCTAGTTGGTTGCTGGTTGGTAACCATTCAAACCTCTGTTTAAATACGCTTATGAGCTACCCATTAAAAACCAATTAGCTAATCGAAATCATAAAAAACTTTATGGATTACTCACCAGTACATGATTCACATTAGTCTTGAGTACGTTTCTCGGAATATTTGTTAGAAACTAAATTATATGTATATTTAAACTAAGTCTGAAATTTCCGATGAGACTGAAAGGTTACAACACACTGCTTCTATAAAAATGAGGGAAAGAAAGCAATGTTTGTTTTAGGCATTACATAGCTTTAATCAAAGATTTATACACATGAATGTGTAGATTTATCGGCGAGAGAATTTGTTAATGTTGAAATATATGTAAAGGTATGTACATTCATTTCACTTAAACTCAAAAGGAATTTTTTGATGTTTACATATTAAATTTGTCGTCGTCTTCTCACGTGTCTGAATATGTATATACATACATATGTAATAAATGTACGTCAAAATCCACTACGTTATGTTTAGCGTAAAGCGATCTATGATAGGGCTATATAAGTACAGTTAAGGACTAGTTGCACTGTGCGCAAGAAACGAATATTACGAATAAATACTTGAAGAAAATGTAAAAATCAATTGAAAAAAAGTTGTCGTTACATTCTATATACTTAGTCATTGAGTATTTCAATACCGTGCTATATTAAATTAATTTTATCCGCTTCGCAATCAGTTCTTCGCTTCGCACCAATCGTCGTTCATAGCTTTTAATGCGACAATTCATTAACCAATTTGGTAACATTACACGCGAAATGACTACAACAAAAGACCTTTCGTTTCATTAAAAGGTTTTTAAATTTAAAAGACGCTTTAGAAAAAACTCTTACAGGCTGTTTGAGGAA
Source organism: Croniades pieria auraria (assembly GCA_018248815.1). Taxonomy (NCBI): domain Eukaryota; kingdom Metazoa; phylum Arthropoda; class Insecta; order Lepidoptera; family Hesperiidae; genus Croniades; species Croniades pieria. The sequence continues at coordinate 5,806 of DWJK01001675.1, forward strand.
TTCATCGTTTTCTGTTTTTATATCTACTTAAAAAGCATATGTGGTGGTAGGTACAACTAGACAATATTACGTAGCCTGACAGTTCCTGGACGCTGTCTTTTTAATGGATTTGTATAAATAAAAAACACCATGGGTCCACCACAAGTCCGATTATTGCGACAGCTAAGTGTGATAACCCCACTGGAAGAAAAGTCTTAATAATGGACCAAATTATTCATCACTTATCCAAGTACTGACCGATTCCGATATTTTCTAATTTTGCTAAGAGACCTTTAAAAATTATATTAATGGACGCGTATATACAGATTGGCAGACGTACCGTGGGTCGCCCTCCGACCCGACGGCCTTACGACGACTTTAAAAAGGCAGGTGGTAGTGGCTGGATGAGATCTGCGGAGGATCGGGTGATGTGGCACACCTTGGGAAAGGCCCATGTCCAGCAGTGGAACGGTATAGGCTGATGTGATGATAATGATATACAGATTACGATTTTAAATAGTATTTAAATTGGTTGTAACAAAAATTACATTGAAAATCTTATAGCCATTTTCATATAGGTTCATGGCCTTTATCTACAGAACATCTAAAGTACTATTTAATTATTTAATAAAATACACCTAAATATTTGTTTATTGTGTAAATATTTTTAAAATTTGAGTTATGATTATGACAACGATTATTCGATTTTCTATTATTTACCTTCCAAACAAAATTTTCAATAAAATCAGTCCATTATAAAAAATTTATATTGGAAAGCGTACTTCTTAAAAACACAATCAAGAGTATACGAATCAATTCATTACGAAGAGTTTTTTCAGCTGTATAGACAATTTTTTGCTGTCTACTTAATTACTTATCGAGCTATGACGTCACGGAGAAAGTAATTGTAATTAAGAAAAAGTAATATTTCAAAGTAAACAAAGAGATCGATACCTTTATTGGACGCCGTTTCGATGTTATGTTCTTTTAACAAATGTCATGTTTACTACAGTTAAGAATATAATAGTTATTTTTCCTCAATTTTCAGTCTCCTCTTAACATTATAGCGGGAAGATAACTATATGGTATAAGAAGTATCCTTGTACTAATTTTGTTATACGAATATGCTCTGAACTGTGTAAACGTAAATAAATAGTTTTAAATTAATTCTTACGCACAGAAAATTTCAGTGTCTCCTACAAATCTCAGGCAGCAAGAGAATAACTCAAACAGATTTCATATGACATATCCACTAACCTCTGGTCGTAGCCTTAGAGAGATGAATAGTGTAAACTCCCTCGGGAAAGTCTTTCCAGCTGCGAACAGTTCAGACGATGCGATCCAGATGTATGAGTTTGGCTTTAAGCTGAATGCGTGCAGCCTGTCCGGGACTGGTCCCCATCGGGCTTGAGCTGGGTGGAAGTTGCGCCTAGCACCCGGCGCCAGGGGGTTTATTGCACCTGGAAAAAATATCTTCATTACAAACAAGATAACTTCCTTGAGCACGAAAACTCGGCTAGAAATGTTCATATTAGTTGTCAAAATTAAAAATACCATGGGGCTTGTGTTCTATGATTTACCCATAATGAAGAAAATAAATAACAGTTATCAGCTATTTTTAGACACTGACTGGTGGAAATAAGGTTCTAAAAGATAGGAAAAATGTGAAAGATAAATCAAAACGTACGTAAACAGAACAAAATGGATTGATTAAAGTGAATGTAACAAGATCGGCTTGTAACCGAGGCAATATTGGGTTGTACGACGAGTAATTGTGTGGGTAAGATTTCATCTAAAAATGATGATGTAATTTGATGTATTATATCCTGGAATCTAGGCTATTGTAAGATTAAAACATAATGCGTGAAAAATTGTCGCAGTAATATTTCAATTATAGGCAAGATCCTGGGCAGCAAGCATTTTTGTATTAAGAATTTGGAGTCACTGCATTTGCACTATTATTTCGATGATTTACGATTTTACGTAGCCTTTAATACAAAATGTAGCATAAACTTCAAACTTATGGCATTAATTTAGCCGTTTTTACCTTTCAAATCTTCATTTGGGCAATAACTTATTGAAACATTATGATTATACAAGAATTTATTATAAAAATATAATAAAGTGTTCCGTTAAACGTTCTAGTTTGCTAAAGATCCTCGTTTATGCAAGCTGTAAGTTAGGTAACATCTGGTGCGCTTCAATTTATTGAAGCAGCATAAGGGATTCATATTAGATTCCAGCCAGATTTGTAGATATACTTTTATGCATGGTTCGCCGTGAAAATATAGCGCCGTATACAATTTATGTGCAACAAGACGGCTCATGGACGGATATATTTTCGTGAGCCGCTTCCGAAGTGATTTGATAACGACCGTTATTAGGAGAAAAATAGTAAGTCATTCAAAAATAGTATTAAAAAAATTATTAGTTATTATTATTTCTCAATAACCGTGATGACGTATTGTGGCTTTAGCAGCAGAAGTCATCGTCGTTTTCCCTGCTTTTATGTGCAAGATAAAATAGGTTTCCTTTAATAGCCTCATCAACGGACCGTTTAGCTTAATTACTTTTATTTACTAGTGCCCTAATAAATTATGATTATTGTTTATCTCACCTTCACAGTCAAAGGAGTTACACGACCGCTCCTGTTCCCCAAAACCTTCGCAGTTGCCTTTAGAACAGTACCGTCTTCTGGTCTGTTTGCCTCCCCCACATGTTCTGCTGCAAACTCCCCACTCGCCCCAACCGGCCCACCCTGCGAATGAATTCCAAATATTTAGATAATATCAAAGGAAGCAGGATACTAAGCAAAGTGAAGAATCAAAGATCCATTTCACCACTGATCCGTGAATACCGGCAGACTTTAATATAACTTTAACTTTATGGCCTCCTAAATGTTCTGGCTTTTTTCAATGTTGGCCAGTAGTGATAACTTGCACAAATCTAATTTTGACGTGTACGAAGTGTATATATCATAAACATTACTAATTGTTGCCTCCGGTATTGCTAGCTATTTCATAAAAATAAGACAGTTTGAGCCATAATAACTATCTAATATTTTGACATTGGTAATAAGTTCGCACCACATTAAATTTCATCAAGATCAGGCTTGCTTTTCCATACGGAAGGAACACATCATTAAGAAAAAAATTTATCTAAAATCTGTTATTTTACCCACATATTTTTTCCTAGTTCCGCTTTCTTCCAACGGCTGGAAGCCAGCACTTCATATAACAGAGGTCACCTATTTCGAGATCGAAAACTATTTCCAAAGCACAAGAAAGAGGAAATTTAGAAATCCGTAAACGGAAATGCAACTGTAAGTGTAGAAAACTTTAAATTGAACGCTTCCGTCAGTTCTCACGTATTTTATTGTACCATTGTTACGTTCCGTTCTACTGCTATGTAGACATCGTCCAAGCAAATTGGTTCAAGAACAGTTAGTTCATCAGAGCAATTTTATTTTACAATAATAAGTTTCAAGCTAAGAAATACATTAGAACTACGAATGTTAATTTCGTAATTAATTTGTTCATTATTTTAGTTATTTTAACACCTATTATGTTCTAAAATATTTTTAAGCACTGCTAAGTACTAAGTATTGTTAAGTACAAAATTTTTAATGGATAATAACACTTGTATTTAATTACTTGAGACTGACATCATGAAAGTGATAAATGGTAAATTTAATATCAAAAGTACATGATACGGGAAACAATTAATCAACTGTCACTTTAATCATACGTATGAACGAAACAACACGCGAAAGTAGCGCGACACATTCAACAATAATGTGAAATGAAATGAGATGGAAATTACAATTAATTTAATTTATGATTACAATTTTTGGCTTTTACAATATTCGGAACACTGTTTAGTGATCGCTTAGTCGATTTTGTCATTTTATAATTTCCAGATCGAAGATTCAGAAAACGTACACTTAAAAAGAATGATGTTGGTTGCTGCAATAAATGGATAACTTCATTAATTCTCAAATTTTATTTCACACCTGACTTGCGTCGTTGCTAAATCTATTGGAGTTGCCAAATTGGAATTTGGATTGTGTTATGTAGCGGTATAAATTAGTGATGTACCCAATACAGTCATATCCAACGAATTATATCAGCGTCAGCAAGAGACTGAAGCTAATAAAAAAGAGTTACATTGGTGTCAAACGTGATTATAAAAAAAAATTATAAAAAAATTAATTAAATTAATTAAAAAAGAATATTAATTTTTCAAATTCAAATTCGTTTATGTGAGGTAAATTTATCAAAATCTTTTAACAAAAGCACCAAATTAATTGAATTGTTGAATCAAAGCTATCGAATAGAATTAAGAGACGTTAGAGGACAGAATTTAGAGTGTTAACCAAAAGCGATCACACACACACACGCGCTATCAGTCTGTCATCGTCCACTGCTGGACATAGGCCTCTCCAATGGCACGACACTGAGCTCGGTCTTCAAAAAACGATCACGAAGAAATAATCCCGCAGTTAGATAACGTGATCCGAATCGGCGGATCGGCCCCCATCCGGCATGAGCATGGGCCGGAAGCCGTGAGTAAATAGCAGGATATTGGGCTGTAAACGAAATGAACTTTCGGTTTACGAATGGGACTATCGGTATATTGCCAACTGTTCGAAATTTAGTCGAAAACAACCACTCTCATAGCACCATTGTACTTTTGTTTGGTTGACAAAGTAATAAAATGTATTTAGGTAGAACAAGTAGGTCATATTCGAGGACCAACCAGAAAATTACATACCAAACATAATACGAATTAGAGTTTATGGAACCACTTTATGATGGACTATAAAATATTTACAATAGTAAAGAAATATAACATTATTTCTGTGTTTCAACGAAGGGGTGGGCAGAGAAGTATGTATAGTTTTCCCGCTTTTCGCCAGTTATGATGTACCTATCGCTGAATACCGGTCAGATCATACGATAAATCCAGACTCCGCGTTTCTTTCGAAAAACCTGATAATATCCGACTCGAAAATCAAATTCAGAAGCTCTCAATCAGCAGTCGCGCTGGAACCAACTTAACCAACGAGACAGTTTATACCATAATTATCACTAAATTATCAAGTCATATGAATTTTAAACATATCCATCTTCTACGAAATCTCCTAGTGCGAAGCTGTCCAATATAGGTTTTAACGCAGTTATTTGTTCCGGCTGCAAAGTTTCCTTGATTTCCATCGGGTCCAAGCAGAACTGAACAGTAGGGTCCGGCAATATTGATAGATGAGCTCTCACCACGGGGTTATTGCAATAGTTCAGCATAGTTGGTCGGTAACCTCGGAAAGTTCGGGAACGCCAATAAAAATGGCTGAAGTCCATTATTGCAAGTTCTGTTATTTTGTGCGATAAATATTTTTCGGTGGCTCATTCGGTTTACTTTTTAATATAGGAGCGGCACAAAAGTCCATCTCTGGTATATGTAGTTACGTAGTTCATCGAAGTTTGTTTGTGGAAGCAGTTAATAAACATTTTGTCGTTTGTCACGACAAACGAATGTTCAGTGAGCTTCAAGTTTGACCAGAATATTAGATACGTAACTAACTGCTAGCCTTGAAGACTGCGATACACGATTGGTGGACACGTAAGAAGTGTTAATTCTTAATTTGCGGGTCGTTGGTATAAATTTTAAATAGTACTTTCGTCAGTACCTGATCCTTCTGGGACTACCATCCAAGAACTAGGATAAATATTTACAATTGTATAATAACTTACAAAACATTCGCAATAGCTTTAAAAATTTATTCTTTCGTACGTAACCAACCACAAAATACAGTTCCGATTACCAGTCATAACCGGGTGGTCTCTATTTTGTAATTCTATATTCATTAAAGGTATTTATATTCTTGACGCGGCTGAAGATTTGCAAGGTATGTAAAGTTGATCAATATTGGGTGCAGGTCTGTGTTCTCCAGAAGAATTGCTTTACGTACCTTCCAAGGTACGTAAAGCAATCAAAGTGGTTATCATGTGGAAACAATTACACCTTGTGGGAGGCCTGACACGAAATAAAACATCCGACATAAGATTTGGTCCTTAAGCCATATCTTCATCAATTTGCTTTGGAGCAGCATGGTAGTGGCTGATCTTGACCTTCCGTAATTGTAAGAGAGAGTTTTGCTCAGAAGCCCGTTTTAAAAATGTTACAACCAGTAGAGACGCAATCGCTATGGGATGTTTAATTACCTAGTACTCTTCTCTTCGAGCTAATTAACATTGTTGCACTGTAAAGTTTCTCTGGTAAGAGAAATTCTCTGCCCCGTGAGATAACTATTTTCATTTCAGAACAAACTCTATGGAAATTTGAGTAATGTTACTGCCGCTGAGGTGAAATAATAACGGCGTCCGAACAATCCGAGTACTATATTATAAGTAGCTCTAAAATATTTTATATATTCATGCACACGTAACTATATCACCATCATCATCATCATCATCAGCCTGTCTCAGTCCACTAGACATAGGCATAATGTAACTATATAATTACTTAGTTATGTACATGTGAACAAATTTTTTGACTAATTAGTAACAGAAAATATTAACACTATTTCTGCATTTTTTTCCAATACTAACTGTTAAAAGATACATGTTTATTAATTTTACTATTCAACGTGAGTAAGTGTTTTACACATGATTATGTATATACCGGCCTAACTCACGTACGTTTCGCAGTCGCGAGTCTCCGCCGAGACCTCGCTGCAAACGGCGGGAGCTCATGATAAAGGTCCTCGTACGAGTACAAGCCCGTGACTAGTCAGATTATCACGAAAATTCTACATGAATTAAGTCCGTACATATAAAATTATATGTTTACTAAATACGATTAGACAACGCATTTTTCAAATTATAAATTCAACATGGGATAATTTTAAATTCCGTATCCATCAATTTTGTGAATATAACCATGTTTATAGATTTTACACCTGTGTATATTCGTATTGAAATTAACCTACTTACTAAGACGTGGTCCTCTTAGAAAATTTCATTATGTCGCAAATGCTTCAGACATAACTTCGGGTATGAGGATGAATAAGCGAATATACGATAACAATACCATTAATGAAAAACGACAAGCAAACAATTAAAAGTAGGTAGCAGTTATGAACAGTTGTATTAGTCGTGGCAAAGAATGTCTTCGAACAGTAGATTTTAATGAAATGGTCGAACCTCACAGATTCGTGGCGTTGTATTAAAATCCCGCTAATCCTTTTATATTATGTAACGTCCCGGCAAACGAAGATGGGGGCACATTATCGACTGTGGATTATGTATGTATGTACATGTTACTATGTAGATCCCGTTTTATTCGATGTCCATCTATTTTAAATGCGAGCAAACTCGTAAGCTTCAGAACTGTAAAACAATTATTTTCATCGGAAACGTTTAAAAATAAGCTGTAGAGAGAAAATGAAAGGTTTCACAGAGTAAATATTCCACATTTTAGCTGCGGTTTTCATCTGCCCGTATCATTGTCTTTGATAAATTCCGAAAAATAAAATATATGAACAGCTTACCGACTGCATTCCATATAGCGATATCCACACCGACGCTCCAAGGTACGGCTGCTGCAGTGGCTTCGAGCCAGGGTCCATCTGGAGGTGTAGTCTCCAGGTCCACTGCTGGGTCGCTAACCCTCGCAAAGACTACCAGTTCGCTCTGAGGCGCCATGCTCCAATTGAAACAATCAGCTAAGAGCGGATTGATTTTTAAGTTCACCTGTCTGTGGACCAAGAAGAATTAATAATGGATTACAATGATCATAAAAACAACGGGAACATCTACTAATCATTTATCTCTCATGGGAAAACAATATTATTAATCAGTCGATGTCATCCTTATCACTATCATCATTTTATTATTCCTGGTTTGGACATTCATCGGTTGACAGAAAGTAATGGGCTTAGGGCAAAGTCTGCTTCGCTAGCCCGGTGCAGACCAGACACGCCTTAGATTGGACGGTGCTGATGCTTTAGATTATACGGAGCAATTCCGAAACATTGGAGCATTAATGCTATCAGATATATCAAGTCATGTCACTTCAGTGTCATCTTCCATATATCAAAAGAATAATTGAAACATACACGAACAAAGAGGGCATGTCAAGGCGAATGTAGGATTAATGAGAGGCATTTAACATTGAATGCTTTTGAAATTCCTATTACGTGTCCCACTTTGCACGCTCGTGTTGCAACTAATTGATGTGGCTCTAACCGTTCATTAGCATACGATTAGAGAGCAATTATCGAGTGTTTGCAAAACGCATAAAATACGGTCCATACGCGCACGACGGAACTAGTAGAAAAACAAACCAAGCCTATTACGTTAGAATACGAGAGAAATATTCACATTAACGATAAAAGCATGTATGTGTAACACGTCAATCTTCAACGAAGGGGTAATGCGAAAATACTTTTAAGAGCGTGTGCTATGATGGTGCCCAGCGGCGAGCATAAATATTTATGTATTTGCACATATGGAATAATATAATTATTTAGGTAGGAAGCCGAAAATGTTACAAAACAGAAAAACTTAGACCAATAAGTATCAAAATTTGCAAACACATTATTGGCCGATGTAGACAAGGACAGACAATAAAACGTACTGCTGATGAAACGAGACCCATTGTTATTAAACAGTTATGTCTCCGCAAAACTGAGGGACTTAATCCTGTAACAATAAATGAAGTAAAATCAAACGATTTCAAATGATTAAAATGATTCATTAAAGTATTTTTAAACCGAATCCGTGTGTAATGCGAAATCAATAATAAGAACAATCAAATAGCTAAGCAAATCCAATCAGTCGATCCCTTCCAGTTCGTTAATGAAACAACAGCGTCGTCAATTTGCGTAAAAGCTTTTATTGAGTCACGACGAAGGTAATCCACACATCAAAGCCTTTTATTTTATTTCGCATAATTACTTACGTGACAAGGGACGTTTGAATGTTTTTATTGAAATGATAATTACAAAATAACTATTTTTGATCAGAGACGCTTCCCAGCACTCCTTCTGTTCAAGGGAGCTCACATAATGTTCAAACGGCTATTGCGTATCTTGTAAGACTATTCCATATCTTGTCTTCCTTGAAAAATGAAGACTTGATTAAATAACCTTAGGATTACTTCTATATCCAAGAAGGCTTGGATAGTGCACAAACAAAAGACATCCATCCCTTGCTGTTAGAATAAGGACGATAAAAAGAAAATAGTTAAAAAGTTTATTTATGTCGTATCTACATTTGTATCTTTTTTACGGATCAATAAACGACCTCTAACCTATCCAGGTAAAAGTGAAATTTGATAAGACCACCAATCCTATCAATGATCCCTTTCAGTTCATTAATGAAACAAAGCGCCGTCAATATGGCTGAAAGCTTTTATTGAATTAGCACAAAGGTAATCCCCACACATCTGAGCCGTACGTTTTACTGTTCTGTTGTGATTCGATATGGCTATTTCTAAAGGAACCAGGTAACCGTACCACTATCGGAACAGCTCGTGTAAGCTATGTTTAGATAAATAGAAATTAGTAATGTACTCGGATATAATTTGTGCTAAAATATAAAAAGAGCTCGGTACAATTATTTGATGTTTCTTTTAAAAAATATTATTAGACATCTCATGTTAGTTGACTTTACATCGACTATTATATCACTTGTTACTCCGAACTGAAATTGTCTTTTCCACTTTTGTGGCCCAGTCCCTGTCTAGACAGTAGACTGGCGCGATGATTGGTCTCAAAAATAATTTGATTAATAATTCTATTTTAAGAATCAGATTAAAATTGTTCAACAACGAATAACCTTCTTCTTGTATGAATGATTATCTTGTATGAATTGACCAATGAATAGAAAATGACAATGTTAGTTTTGTTAGAAGTTCTACTTTTTGCGTAATTACAAAACAATCGGTAAAAATGGCGACACAAGAAAGCGTGAAATACTACGCTTTTTCCGACCCTTTTCTGATTTTACTGTTGGAATATGGACTTAACTGTGCACTTTCATAATTATTGGAATATGTATGGAGTCTATTCGAAAGCGTATGTGCCAGAGTTTCATATTAAGTACCGTTACGACATATACCATTTACTATTATTACACGCCGTATACATACAATGTTACGCCTTTAGTAATATAATGGCAGCACGAGATAATATTTCAGGCCATTTTCTCCATAATGAGATGGCCCATCCAGCTAACGGGCCGAGGGAACGTGTTTGCACCCCGCCTTAATAATGAAAATGAGGTTTCATTTCTTAACAATATTTCAAAACTGGAGAAAGTGTTTTTTTTTTTATTGTAGGCCTCGAGTTCATGAATTGAAATTTTCACATTCATTCTTCGGGTTTGCGCTTCATTGTTTACGTTACGAGTTCCATGGCAGGTGAGGTTTGTTCTGTTCCATAATATTTATTCCTATAATGTGATGTTTATTTGCGTAATTTAAAATGTATTTGCGTAATTTAAAATGTATTTGCGTAATTTAAAATGTATTTGCGTAATTTAAA
>DWJK01001676.1:0-16328 GCA_018248815.1 Croniades pieria auraria
GGAATATGGGTCTCCTCTCATATTGAGAGGGTTAAGGCCGTAGTCCGCCACGCTGGCCAAGTGCGGGTTGGGGACTTTGCACACCTTAGAAATTTTTTTATTTATTTTTTTTTATTCAAAGGCATGCAGGTTTCCTCACGATGTTTTCCTTCACCGTTAGCAAGTGATATTTAAATTTCAAACATACTTTTGTAAAGAGGTGCCCGCCAGGGATTTGAACCCAGCACCCCCGGAGTGAGAGACTGAATTCTTAACCACTAGGCTATCACTGCCTGTCTAACTATGTACAAATATATGTCTCACTGAGTACAAATGTATATATGTATATAGTCATATATCTGTTTAATAAGAAGAGGGGATGCCTTGTCACATTAGCATATATTGGTTAAGAGTAGCAAATTACGAAGTATATGCATTTTAAATATTTTGAATTTGTGATATGTTGTACTAACCAGACAGATGGACCAGAAGAGTTAACTAGAAAATCCTTTAAGTTGTATTGATTACAATAGATTCAGTCAGTTCCATATAGTGTACCAAAACTGGGTTCGTTCCAAAGCTGTTGTCTCTACGGCTAGCAAAATATAATTTCTTTTTACTAACTGTTTTTAGAAGCCGTAACAAATTATTTGCTGCTTTACGGCAGAAATAGTAATAAAAATGATCAAATGAAGGAAGTTTATTATAATAGTGGTAATAGATTTCATGTAATTTCTAAAACCGGTGGTGATTCGCACGTGATTCATTCAATTAGTCAGGATACGTATTCATTTCCATGCTATAATTATTTCAAATATTTACTTTATCGTATTTTGAAAACAAATAAATACTGACTAACGATTCTCAAAACGAATCGCATCATAGTTATAAGATATTTTTATGTGTATAAAAGTTCAATTACTTAGAAATTTCCTGTGTATTTTTGAGGTTTTGTTTTTATCGTACAAATTGTCTAGGAATCGATGTTTAAATAAAATCGTTTTTTATATACTCATCTCTTCCATTTGTGTCCGATTCAAATTAAATATTAATTGATGTCATTTCTAGACGAAAGAGGCATTATAGTCTAAGTGACACACATTTTTATATCAGAGCTAAACATATTATTTTCCTATGTACGGCTCATGATACTTTTATGAATATTAAAATAAAAAAAAAAACTTTTCGTGGCTGATAATTAATTTAATTCATTGGCGCCTGTACATATTACTTGGGATTTCTAATTTTATATTTTAGAAACTCGGCTTCTGGACTGATTTTTAAAACTGGCCGGTTATTTTTACAAACGAATGGTCGATTAGAACTAATAGTCCCGATGCGTCTGAACGCGTTTGCGGCGGCGCCATCTTTATTTTCAGTTTTGGCGCCATTTGTATAATTAGAACTGTCACTCTGTGACCGACAAACTACAAAAATTATGCGAATCGTAGAAATTTAAGTATATTTTTGTTTTCACAATAAATTGTAATAAATAAATCCTGTATTTATCTGCAATCAATAATAACATGATATAGTGTCGTCTTCGAAGTTTCAATTAGACACGATAAACATCAGAAGCTATGTTTGCATATTAAAGGATTCATATTCAGATCTTCATCATATTATAACGCTTCAAATTACTTCGACACGACCAGCAGAACATTTAATCTAAATTAGTTTTTAAGTGAGCTAAAAATTACTTTAAGTTGGGACGTGGTACAAGTTAAAATATGGTTTTAGTCGATGAGACCTTCGGAAGTCGCTTTTTTATTCCTTGGTACAATTAAATCACTATCAGTAACCTCTCCATCATTTCTCTCAAACACAAGTCTTAGGTCATAATGACAAAGTATATAGACACTATCACATTAAACAACTGTAGGTTCCATATGAATATAAGCTTATTTTATAATACACACGTATATTTTAGGTGTAAATGAAACATGTGGGTTTCCTGACATCTATTATGTAATAAAAAGAGACCACATACTAAAGATAATATTTTAAATAATTTCCTTCATCATCGTCAGTCTCTAGATGTCCACTGCTGGATATAGGCCTCCCCTAATCGGCGCCACTCCTTCCGGTCCTGAGCCTTCTGAATCCAGCAACTTTCTTCTGTCTAATAGTTTCCTTATGTAGAAGAAAGTAACACAATAGGTGCAAAGCTTTCTCTTCATACAAGTTTAATAATTTCTTCGTACATTATTTTTCCGTGTTTCTGAAGTTTTGTATAGAATTGTGCCATATCTACGCAGGTAATAACATGCATAATACACAAAGTTAAGGGTGGAAGTGAAACTTTTACAATTTGCACCATAACCCAAGAAAAACTTACCGTATCTTTTCCCCGTATAAGGTAAACGGGTAACACTCCGTTGGTGTTGCCAGCAATTTATGGCGTAATTTATCTTAGCTGCATTGGCAACTTTCTTCATTAATTAACTGGAAACACTGACACGTAAATTTGCAGGTATTTGAGAGGTAAATTGTAAATAAAGACCGATTTTGAAAATATTCGTATGTTTTACGATTCGCAAAAACAGGTTTTCTGTATCATTATTTATTTTTATATAAGTCGGAGAACAGTCTTGATTGCAGAATTAATAATCTTAGCGGCTACTGTATATTTTTTAGAGTTTTAATAAATAAACATGAATCCGACGAAAACTATATCAATGAGCAGTCATTGGTAATTATAGTAATCGTAAAAACATACAAATATATACGAAATATCAAATTCAAATTTACGCTTGTATATTTTTGTTTTAACACTGACCGATATTGTATTGTGTTATTATTAAACGTTTTCGGGTCTACTGAGCGTCGTAAATTCCGCCCATCCGTTGCGGAGGTGTATTAATAAATAGATCAACACACGGCTATTTGTCTTCATAAGGTTTAATATATTAGATGAAAACTGTCATTTGTTAAATCACGAAAAATCTGACGATCAAATGGTCACAGAGTAGGGATTTCCACCATGATTTTTTTTCGAACAAAGCGAACGGAAGCAGTTCTGGCGTCTGGCCAAAAGCCGACCGGCGCGCCATTTTCTTGTTCATGTTTATTGAGCTAGCTCGTTTTATGGATTTGCTTGTGGTTTTGACCGGCAACAGGACTGACTGGGATGGGATGCGCGCTTTCATTGAGCGTAACTTATGAACTATATTGACTTGCCATTCCCAGGAGTTACTGTTTTGTTTCTAAAGCTGAGTTAGTCCTGAGGTACGCAACTTCTGGTAGCATATCAAAGATCTAACATCAGATGATAACATAGGCGGTCGGTTTCAACAACATTAGAAACGTGTTGGTGTTTTGTAGGATAAATAAAAAATCCTAGTAGACAATTGCCCATAAATTCGTCAAGACCGCCCTACAGTAGCGTATTGATATATACATTAGACATCTCACTTACTAGAACATACTACGAAATCTACGACGCACCCGTAGTCAACATATGCCATATATTTAGATTCAAAGTTTTTATGAATTTTGAACAGTTTTGACGAGTCACAAGCGAAAATAGGGGGATTAAGAAATTTTTGGAACTTCCGAACATTTCGGTTTTAACGTTAGAAGGTTTGAACAAATTATGCCTAAGAATGAGCAGTCGGTGTAGCTAAGACTGTGCATAATATATAACAAAATAATACATAATTACCTAGTTTTTTTCTACTTAGAGAGGTCCAAAGTTCATGTTAAATATATCCTATATCTCAACTGTCTCACTCTGAGAGGAGGCCCAAGATTCAACAGTGGAATGATAAAATGGTCGAGAGAGAGGACATATCTCAATTACCTAGATTTTCGCATCAAATGGAGCTGATTTTTTAACCAGGGCAAATTATTTTCGAACGAGGGAGAACTATTTTTGCAGCAAAACACCTGTGCCTGAGATTCGATATTTCGGTTTGATGTTTATGCTAGGCAGGCACAGTGAAACACAAGGCGTTGTGAGTTATGAACACTACACATAACACATAGGTAGAATGGCCACTGGTATTTATATTTATCATGATAATATATCTCAACACAAAAAAATTAATTTAAATAGCGAAAATAGAAATAATTTTGATCCCAAACTTTGCTGTTTTTAATCAGTCTTAATTTGAAGCAATCTCGCCAAGAATTCTGTGGCTATTCACGACGTTACATGAACAACGGCATACCTTAGTACAGTGTTAGTTTTATTTGCGCATATTAATACAGTTTTAGCTCAATATTAGGCACCTGTTGATTTATTTATAGCTCGAATGTGGAACTCCTCCCTAAATCAAAGCTAAGATGTGTTTGGATTTATCTCGGACGATTCGCCGCTACGTGGGGATATTTTTACAGCTACACATTTGGCTAAGTTCTGTGTGGAAACATACGAGCTAACGTCCGGAGAGTGACCGCGACGTGTTTGTTATTGGAAAATTTTATTCTTATGTAGTATTTCCTTAGGTAGGTTCTTCCTTAGGTAGGTTAGGGTAGGTTCTTAGGGTCCATAACCATAACATTTTCCGTAAATTTAACTCGAGAACTAACGATAACATTGTTAGTCATTGCACTTACTATCGCCTCACCTCGTCATGAGAGTTAAGCTTGTTTAATGTTAGGTAAAAATATATTAACGTAAAAGAATATTTTTTATTCGACACAGCATAAATCAACGTTACAGAATTTAATCAACATGGACCAGCGGCAGTAATTTGACAAAACTTGCATGGGTTTTAATCAGAACAAGTTATTAATCTGAGACAAATACCACCTTTTTTTAAAATGGCAACAAAAAAGGCGAAGTGCTCATAGATGCATGAGAATTAGTTTAATGTATATTATGTATGTTGTTGTATTTGAAGATCACGAATGTTCTGGTAACTTCAGAATCTTGAGCGCATCTGCGATTGCAGGCCAGGGGACAAATAGAGAACCATTATTTGTGTTTCACAGGGCTTGTTAATCGCTATTGTCAGTTTATGTATGTATACGAGTCTCGCTACTCGTCAGAAGCGGTTAGTTTCCGCGCCCCTGTCGATCAATGTTTAGGCAATGTCAAATGTTGCCAGGTTTACTCGAACAGTAAACCATACGTTCAGTGTTACAAATACAATGTTAAAATTACTTTTTTAAATATTCTATAGAAGTTTAATTACTCGGTAAGACATCAGAAGTTATTTATGTGTAGTTTTGCAATAGTTCAGTATGCTTTCTAAAATACAAAACGTAACATCACGTCTGTAATCCCCGAAGGGGTAGGCAGAGGAGTGTAGTGCACTCCCACGTTTCACTATTTACATTTAAGTCCCATGGAATAAGTGGTGAGCCTATTGCCATACACCGGGCAATGATCCAGACTCCGAGTCACTACTAGAAATTCGAAATTAGAAAATTCCCATAGTACCCGACTTGGGATTTGAACCCAGGACCTCCCGATCGGCAGTCGCGCTTGAAGCCACTTGACCAACGAGGCAGTCTAAAATACATACCTGCTTATAATATATGACATCATATTCTTTACTTTCGTTTATTTAAAAATGTCTATTTTCCTCATTTAATTTTTTAGTTTAGATCAATAGTCAATAATGGTTCACCTTTACTCGATTAACAGGCTTAGTATTGACACATAAAAATATTTACGTATAGAAGCACATAGAGACAGATCATTCGTACGCGCGGTTCCGGGTCAAATATTCTGACGTATGTTTCCCAATCCTTTAGAGCTATGCCAAAACATATCAGTGGGCCCTACCGCGATATCACGCTGGTAACACGTCGCTTCTCATTATTTTTACAACCTTTTTTCGGCAGATCGTATTTTTGTAACGAAAGATAAAGATCAAAGACGTTTGCGGATTGGAAAGTGTAGGTAATCAAAATATTCCTATTACTTTTGATGTGTCACAGGATCTTATTATTTAATGGACCGTTAATGTATTTCGGAAAGTGTGGACGGATAGTGTGTAGGATTGCGGAAAACATTACGCGGTTCATATGAATCAAACATATTTTTGTTACATACTCAATTATCATATAATTTTACAGCATAAATCATTAGCAGCCCTTGATAATATAAGTTTTTCGGACTGATGCCGTTTTGTCTACAGTTTGGCCATTAGTCTGTCTTGATGGTGCAGTGGTGTGGATAACGTAAGCTACTCCCGTGCACAAAACAAACACTATTTATAATAATATTTGTCTTTGATGTCCAGGATAGAAGAGGACTGTTAATCAGATTAGCAATACCTGTGTTAGTCCTTTTTATTATTTATGGACACAGAGAGAGAGAGGGAGGAGTTTCTTTGTAAATTTATTTATAATTAATAAATGGCATATTTGTATACCACCTCCGATTCAACACTAATTACAAAAGCAAATGTCACTCTCACAGACGATTACTTCAATTCGCTTCAAATAAAGAACGAAGCACGTGGGACGAAAATGTAATATACTTTAAAATAAGCTTCGGAACAGCGAGAACACAATGAGTCATTACGTTATAAATAATTTAAAATGCGTCGTGTTTCGATGACAATGTTCTTTACACTTGACATTCGTTTCGTCCCATTTAAAGTTTTGATTTTGGAACGTGACATGCGTAATTGACGCGCGTGTCACTAACGTAAATGTGACGTCACTCATTCACGTTAGAAAGAATTGCGTTAACACCTGGGCGTTGTTAACGTTCGCGACTTGCCAATTTTACTTGCTAGGTTTTTGTTTCAATGTCGTCGTGCGAATTTAATTTGTGTATTTTTATATCTTCGTATTTCTCGTGTTCCTATTTTCCTAAACGGGTACATCCTATAACCGGCATATCATATACCCCGCATATCCTATTTTCCTAAAGGGGTTCTTGGAAAAAATATATAATTGATAAGTCTTGTCTTTGTAGCCTGTTCGCACATTTCGAGGAATTAAATTATTTGAATATATCAAATATACTGGTGGTTGTAGTGGTTGAAAGCGAGACTGATGGCTGATGGAGGCCCTGAATTCAATTCCCAGGTCGAGTATTTTAGGATTTTTCTAACACAGATTTTTAGTAGAAATATCTAGTAATGGCTTGGAGTCTGGGTCGCTGTCCGGTGTATGGCAAGCGACTCACAACCTATTCCATGATAGGACGTAAACATAACAGGTTAAACGTGGGAACATACTTCACGGTGTTACTTTTTTACAAATAATAAAAAAAATCTTTGTTATTGAATTTACTCAATTCTTATACTACATCGCAATATTTTACTCAATAATAATGAGAGTAATAATATTTTGGCACAACTCACGTGAGGCTGGTTGATCCAAAACTATGCAGAGTCTGCTCTATAGTGACCAGACAGCTGGTAAACATCACAGACATTATTAAAATATACAATTAAATAGATAATTTTGCATCCAAATGTAGACTCGAAATTTGTTCTCGTCAGATTAATACGAGTATACATATGTCCTGAGTGGGATTGGACCCCGCAACCCCTAGCTTAACAATCAGGTTACCCAATCATAAAATCATTTAATGAAATTAAACCATTAAATCAATAAGTCATATTTCAATTTTTATGTTATCTATAAGTAAAATCTGTTTTGATTTGTACATGTATAATTTTTTTTGTTTCCGAAATAAATAAAAACATCAACTAGCCATTCAATTATTGAACAATTGGCATTATGATAAATATCGGCTATTATCATTCAATAAAAAAATAACACTTACTCCATAACTATACATCTTTACAGCTGCATAGTCAAAAAGCTTTAGTATAAATATAGAGTTATAGAGATGAAAATAGAGATAATATAAAGTTTTTTTCCTCGCTATTCGTCAAAATGAAGGGCTCAGAAAAAGCTGATCATGTTTTATGTTTAAAATATTCAGTGACCTATCAAACGTCGACTGCAAAGGTCGGAAGTAAAAGTTTCACGAAGGTTTCTCCAAGTTGATAGGGTTACCAGGTGAAAGATACATATCAGGATTTAACGAAATTGGAAATGTTTTCATGTGTCTATTAAAATATGTTGGCGAAGTTAGAAGGCCTGTAATTATTTAATTATTATATTTATTTTTGACTTAGTGATAACTTCACACCTGATTATTTAATGGCCTTTATAAGATTTTTTGTTAATAACATAGTTAATTGCTTGTGTGGATGTTGTCTATGTGTGTAATGTATGACAAAAATGATCATGAACAATGCCATAGTGAAATAAAAAGGTGTTTAACGACAGAACGGTCACCCAACGTTGTTTATTAACAGTAATGAATACTTCGTATTAAGAAAGCAATAATTAAATAATAATACCTATAAGAAGTTTTTAATTATTTTTGTCTGTTAAATTCTACGCATGTGTCAATTACGGCAGTCATGACATTACCATCATGATTTGTCATTCGCATCTAAAATAAAAAAATATTCAAACAATATTTTAAACGTGTACTTTTTCTGTCAATATTAAAAACAATATTGTTTTAGATTTATTGGTAACAAGCACGCTTTCAATTGTTTTATTGTCCAATATAGAACAATAGTAAAATAGCCACGATAATAGATATTTTAACTGGAATAAGTAAGCAAGGCTGGCAACCCTAAGCCACAGCGGGCATCAACAATAGATTATCATTAACAGTATCCACGGACATGATTGGGTCATCATTGTGGTTTCTAAACATTTCCACGCGTTAATTGCATTGACAATAACTGTTCAATTAATTGAACAATTCAGTGCATTGTTCGGTGCATTATATTTATAGTCTGTGATCAAAACGGTCTGTTGTGAGTAAGTAGGCGATGCGATCTTGTTTTGTTCTGTTTTTTGTTTGTCACGGTGTTGGGAGGGATTTTTAAAATGATTAATATTCGTGAAATCGTATATTGTTTATGTTGCTTCGTTCAGTTCGCAAATTTCGTACCTTTTTAAAGCGAATTTCGATGAATCGAGTTTTTTGTAGAAAGCGTGTTTGTCTGTCATTAATACATACGTACTTTGAATTGTGCCCGGTGTATGGCAATAAGCTCACCACTTATACCATGTGATTTAAACGTAACTGGTGCAACATGGGAGTTTACTACACTCCTCCGCCTACCCCTTCGAGGCCTACAAGTGTGATGTTACGTTTTTTTTAAACATATATTTATTTACTAAGATTATTTATCTGTGACTAGTATGGACGTAAACATAATTGGTGTAACGTGGGAGTGTACTACACTCCTCTGCCCACGTCTAAGGGGATTACAGGCGTGATGTTATATTCTTGTTATATGAATACATGTGAATAATATAGTGATAACGTGTATATACGAGAGCGATGTATGCAGAAGAAGCGCGTCAGATTTGTAAGGCTAGATATATTTGGCACTCGGTGCTCACTGCGGACCCCATAAGGATCTGGCGTGTCGATATAACAATAATAGCACGCTTATGCCTCATTACAGTCATTACAATTTTAACTAACTATGTAATTCTCTGAACTCGTTATGAAAGTGGGTCTTACGATACTAATTAAAAAAAAATCGATTATTTTTCAATGTATTTGTATTGCTAATTTTCTTTGATATTTACTCGTTGGGGGACTACGTTTTTCTGTCGACTGTACCTCTAAACTAGTACTCAATCATGGATGGATGTGAGATTAATCTTATATATTTATTTCGGTTATTGATTTAAACAATTGGGACCAAGACAACGGAAATTTTAAAAGTTGTCTTTTAGCTTATTCGACATATATTTAACACTATAGCGCCTAGGATTTTATTTATTTAATTTTTATAGATATTTACTTAACTATATCATACCACCGAGGGGGTTTTAGTGCGGTGAAAGTCCCACATAACCCGACATCACTTCCGGGGTACCGGGTACTTTTTGAAGGTTTCCCCGAAAACAAAAAAAAGAATTAGGTACTGTAGATTACTACTAAATTATATGGTAATGTGTGGTAGTATATTTATATGGTAATATTAAAAAGCCATTAATTCTTAAATATTATGTGAATTCAAATGGTATTTTCAATTTGTTTTACACATCTTTTAGTCGAAAAAGTTGACGAGGTAGCAGTAAGTTTTAATAACATAATACACACTATAAATAGTATTTTCGTGTGTGTCTGTGTGTTGAAAAAAGAAGGATAAATGGTTGTGACCGAACCATAAAACAAAGTAAGTGATTAATGCCTGGAACGTAATGTGCAAATATATATCGCAACTCTGTCAATAATTATGTCGTTTTAGGATAAGGTTGAACGGAATAACCCGTTCCGTATGATCGTAAATTACGAAAAATGTAAGTCTTGATAGTTATTTCAACTTTAGTGGTTCCGTAAGAAAATGAGAATAATGTTTTAATGTAATGAAAGAGAAACACGTATTTTGAGACTATATAATTTTAAATTGGATTGTTCGATAGAGAATATTTTAAATTTATATAGAATTTTCTATGACAATATTTGAGAATAAAAAGTTACATGCGAGCCGAGCCGAAGTGATGTTAGAAAATCAATGGAGAATATAAGATTTTTTAATTAGACTATCGCTTATAGCAGTGATACCTTATTCGTTAAAAATTCACCGTCTCACTCCGGGGTTGCTGGGTTCAAATCCATGGCGCGCACCACTTTACAAAAGTATCTTTTAACTTTAAACGTCACTTGCTAACGATGAAGAAAAGCATACGGAGAAAACCTACACACGTTAGAATTTATAAAAAAAAATTCAAGCGTGTGAAGTTTTCCAATCCGCACTTGGCCAGCGTGGCACACTATGGCCTTAACTCTCTCATTATGGGAGGAGACCCATGATCCAACAGCGGAATGATAATAGGGTCGATTATTATATCGCTTACGGAACCGGAGTTTGCGCACATTGAGCAGATGGCTTATAACTGAAAAGACAGCGAGACAGCGTTTACATGAAGTAGAACTGGTCAGGCATGGGCTTAAAACAGAAGGCATATATCCACCAATGAACTTTCAAACATTATCTTCTATCTGTCTGCACTGAGGCAACCAAATCCTCGATGTGAAACTGAAACTGAACCCCGAATTAATGAGTGTGACATTTAACGAAACACATAAATAAAACCCAAAAACAAAAAAAAAAACTCGTTACAGTTTTATAAAGTTAAACGATTAATCGCGCGACACACCGCCGTAAATTAAACATGTCAATTTAAGACGAAATTTATTAACTCGAAATGGGTATTGTAATTACTATTTTATGTATCTGGGTCAGCTGTTTATTGTTTATTTTCTTGTTTTTCGTCTACCTTGACATTTGAGCGCCTACCGAAATGTAATTTCGCTGAGATATGCGAGGCATTCGACGAATTAATGGTTTCAAAATCACGCCTATAACTTTCTTTACGCGTGTTACCTTTTACATATGCTGTAGCTAATATAGAACAATTAAGTGGAATTCAAAAAACAGTGATAGCCTAGTGGTTAAGAATTCAGCCTCTCACACGGGGGTGCTGGGTTCAAATCCATGGCGCGCACCTGTTGACAAAAGTGCGTTTTAAGTTTAAATATCACTTGCTAACGGTGAAGGAAAACAACGTGAGGAAACCTGCACTTCTTAGAATTAATTAAAAAAAAATTCTAAGGTGTGTGAAGTCTGCCAACCCTTACTTAATCAGCGGGGTAGACTATGGCCTTAACCCTCTCAATATGAGATGAGACCCATATTCTAATGGGATGGGTGGTATCGTTAAAAGGAAGGTGTAAACAGTGGGAAAACCTGGGCCTTTATATTTCATTTACCGAACCACGCAGCATCAGAGATAAACAACATATCTTCATGCTTGTATTTCCCTGAAGGGAGGGGAGGAAGTAATGCCCCAACGGAGTGCCCAGGGGAGTGTAATGCCCCAATGTTTCAACGGTGATGTTATACGTCACCGTGGAATAGGGGATGAGCCTAAGTGTTAAAGATACTGCGTTATAAATTGTCTGCAAAAAATGCACTGCATATTGAAGACTATACATTAAAACATATAATTAAAGTGATCTAATTCATTAAACTAGTAAATGAAAAAAAAACAAGTTTATTACGGCGAAGAACAAGTAAATTTTCTTTTTCTGCTAACAAATTGACATACTTTCCGATTTTCTCGGCTGGGAATGTTTTTATTTCACTGCCATTGTTTTCAAATGTGATGAATTAAAGGCTGCCGTTGAGACATGAACTTGAGTTAGTGCCTAGCTCATGAGTGTTATCAAGATGTGCTCAATAATTGAGCCAAAATTATAAATTCGTTAAACAAAACAATCTTACAAACAGTCATCATTGCCAAACTTTTAACGATTCTCTGTTGGACATGTGTCTCCTCACAAATGAGAAGAGTTAAGGGCACTGTTTGCCATGTTGATCAAGTGCGGGTAAACAGAATGCACGCACCTTACAGAACGTTGTAGACATCTCTATACTTTACTGTTAAATGTTTCGTGAGTATTTATACACATGATTAAATAAGTACCGGCTTAACTCACTCAGCTTTCTCCGTCGCAACTTCGCTGCAAGCGGCGGGAGCTCTTAAGGAAGGACTTCGTACAGGTGCGAAACTAGTCGGGCCATCCCGAAAAACTTTATTTGTTAATCGATTTAAATAAAAAAAAACACTAAGTGTTAGGTAAAGCCCATCACAATATAAAGCTGAAAACTGCATTCAAATCGGATAAGCCGTTTCTGAGATTAGCGTGCACAAACATACAGACATACAGACAAACACAAAATGAAAAAACATTGTTTTGGGTTCTCTTGCGTATATAAAGGCACCCCAGCATGAATTTTTAAATACACTTGCCATGTACAGACAGCGATCAGTTACAGTTTTATTATATGTAGAGATTTGATGGCAAATGCATGCAAAAAGCGATAAAATTAATTTACGATGAGTTAGATAATATCTTTAAGTTTTTAATATTTTTTATTTATTATAGATAATATCTTTATATATTAATATATAATCTTGACTCAATACAACTAAATTTAAAAACATATATTATCTGGCGAAATCATGAATGTTCTCTTGAAATTAAACATTTAAGTAAAGTTCCTTAGCTCCTAAAAATCCTACGTAGACGAAGAACGAGATTATTTTAAATAAACCAAAAATTTCATATAAATTCGGGTCCTAAATAGAATAAGCATGTCAGGTCAGTAAGAATAGAGATATTTGACACTCATCGGTTTCTGCCTACTCCGTAAGGGGCAAGACGTGATAATCACTTTCAACGTTATCAACGCTTTCGACTCTTGCATGAGACACCTGGAAGAAGGGAAAGACGGGAAATGCATTGCGCCGAATCCTTGCGTTGCGTCAGTTAACACTTTCATATATTTTGTCTACACTTAGTTCTGCGATCTCGTTACATGTACTTATGTTCCGTTGTTTGAGGCAGTAAACAGATTTTATTATTATCATTACATACGAGTATTTTATGATCGTTTATTAAGATGTTATAAATTATTTTGTGTTTACATTGTTAGACTTGAGTGTATGGCGTACTTCAAAACCTTTCTCATACCTCATTTTTGTTACCTTTCAGCTCTCAGGCTATAAAGATTTAAATTCGTCAAATGTTGAATTTACCTTTTTATTTTAATTTTTTGCCTCGGTTCTGCGACCAGCTGGAAAATGATATCGTATAATTATATCATCACACCAGGTATATTACGGGGTAGGCATTGAGAACAGAGTATCAAACATTCTTGCCAATCTGACGTGCTTTTCCATGTATCGTTCTATTAACACGCGCGATGTTTTTAGTTTCCACTTTTTTGAAAAATTATTTTAAATGTGCTGGATTTAATTTAACTTTTAAACATAGCTTCTTGGTGTAGATTTGATACAATGTAGTGTATACCGTAGGATACAATTATAGTAGCCGTTCCACCACTATTGGTATCATTTCCTCCTGGCGCTCATATATCGTATGTATGTCGTTAATGATCCGTAGTAATAAACTGTCGGAAAATATGACCGCGCGGCTAACATATGTTGTAATTTTGTTTCATAAGAAAATAATTAGCCACTAACAAGACATGGCTTCGAACCATAAAATGGAGAAGTTTCCAAGCTTTCCAGTAAAAGGGATGGAGGGATTTCTAGGTGCCTAATAATATTATAGATAAAATCAATGATTCTAGAAGCAGTGATAGCCTAGTGGTTCAGAATTCAACCTGTCACTCCGGGGGTCCTGGGTTCAAATCCGTGGCGGGCACCTCTTTACAAAAGTGCGTTTTAAGTTTAATTATCACACGCTAATGGTGAAGGAAAACTAATTCGAAATAGAAAAGACGTCACAGAAGCTGGTCCAATGCTGATTACTCAGCTGGAGGTCGCAAGTTCAATTCGCAAATAAGAATATTTGATATCTGTGATGACCACATGAGTGTTTATTCTCTCTGGTTCTAATATTATCTGTAAAAAATATTCACTATACAATTTTACGTCAAACATACAAAAGGAGAATTGATAATAGAATATTGCTCCCATTTCGAGTGGTATTTTTTACATAACTCAATTTAATATAAGCGACTATTTATTTCAAAATATTATTGTGTAGGGTCTAAAGATTAATTAAAAAAATTGATTAAAAAAAATTGATGCAACACATCAGGTCTGTCAAAGTAAAGACATTTAACGCTTGATGTTCTCTGCCTATCCCGTTAAGGTCCTGAAGAGACGTAATGATAAGCATTAAATATAATTCTGAGTTCTAATTGAGTTCTATTCGCATATAACCGTGTTATAACACGACTCATAAATACGCTAACTGGTTAGTATCGCGTTTACTCTACGTTGATTGGTTCACGATGATATACGAGAACGTATCGATGTTCATGGCTGTGAAAATATAATATTTTGCAGTCATAAACCACAAACAACTTCTATATATCTTCATTAACGACCCTATCCACGAATATAAAATCACTTATAGTTCCTCGGTGCAGATTTTGAAAATGTGCTAGAAATATATATCCGTTTGCTTCATATAGATTTCTATATGTAGCCTAGCAAAGAAGCAGACGGACCACCTGCTACTAAGTAAACCCATAACACCCGAGGAGTGGTCAATATTTTGCACTCTGCAAGAGAGCTCTCTTTGCGCTTTCCTTGAGGGAGCCCATGTCATTGTGCTCTGGGAAATCTTCCGTTGGAAGCTCATTCCACATTTTACATGGTCAACATGGTTCAATGTGGACCTGGCATGCCGATAAAGTGAAAATAGTTTTTAGGGATATGTACGACATGACAGTGTTAAAGTATAACATGATATTCTTCAAACAAGTCTCACGCTCTACGAGGTATATTTACCGACACCACACTGAACAATTCAAATATAATTTTATATATTAATAAAGTATATATGTATATGTACATGTATAGTATTAATATCTTAGTGGCTTGCATTACATTTATTTGTTCTGGGGTTCAAATCCTAGCATTGAAATTGACTAAATTATGTGTTTTTAAAATATCTCTCATTTTGCTAAAGGAAAACATCGTGCAAAAACATCACATTTTGGAGGTTTACCCTTGTTTTCTAAGGAGCGTGAATCTGCCTACGGGCGTTTGTCTTTTTGCTGCAATATACTTACTATATTTAAACGGTAATGTTAATACAAATGAGAAGACATTTTCAGATTCATGAGTATTTCATACAAAACAAAACTGCTTGCATCCGGTATAGAAAACTTCATACACGTACATTGAACTGAGGTATTACACATGGTTCAAATAATGCGCTACCTCGACTCACGTATGTATGTATATTTTCTCCGTATATCATGGATACAGCCTAATTCATAACTGTTTTACACGGTTTTGCAAAATTTCTCATTTAAACATAACAAACGAGTTGTCACGTCGTAGGTACGCGCACGCCTCGTAAAACAACGCCGGCGATTTACAGCTTTCTAAGGAAAATATACCACGCAGTGTGCGAGGTTGCATCATTTCGTAGAAATTGTTGCAAGTACAACTGGTAAGTGTTTAAAGTAAGTGTAACTCACATTTGATAATTGAAAGAAAATGCTGAATAAATGTATGAACACTAAATAAAAAGTAAATACTAGTAAATAAATATATGGAAACTAAATAAAAAAAAAAATAGACAACACTGAATAAATATATCGATATGTAATGAATAGAAACTACTGTATACATATACGGTAACTAAATGATGATAAATTAAAAGAAAATACTGAATAAATATATGGAAACTAAATGAAAATAAATAAAATTAAACGAAAACGAATTTAAAGATAATACTGAATGAATAGCAGTGACAGCCTAGTGGTTAAGAATTCAGTCTCTCACTCGGGGGTGCTGGGTTCAAATCCATGGCGCGCACCTCTTTACAAAAG
>DWJK01001677.1:0-16321 GCA_018248815.1 Croniades pieria auraria
GTCTGCCAATCCGCACTTGGCCAGCGTGGCGGACTATGGCCTTAACCCTCTCAGTATGAGAGGAGACCCATATTCCAACATTGGAATGATAAATGGGTCGATTATTTATTTATTTTTATTTTTTTCCTTAGGCAGCATCATGTGTGATACAGTTGTATTTGGATAGGCAGCATCATGTGTGATACAGATGGCAGTCAAACTAACACATTACACGAACTGGATCTATGTTACCAACACTCCTATTTCTGTAGTCCCAACACCAATGAATATTGAGTAATCCATATATTCAAAACCATATCAAAATATTATACAAATAATATATTATGTAAAATATATACAGGACGTTTTTTAAATTCGTAATAGGGTTAGGCCACGGTTCCTGCTGCTGGGAGATGTCTCTAATGTCCGTAGATGCCTCTGATGAATTATACATGTCTAAACGGTATATTCATCCCTAGTTTTATTTTCAAATAACCCACCCTTACACAGCTTTTAAATTTTTAGAAATACAGAAAAGAAATCTATACATCTAATAAAACTATAACTGACCGCTGTCTGTACATAGCAAATATATTAAAAATTGATAATGGGGTTATATACGCAAAAGAATCCAAAACAATGTTTTTTCATTTTGTCTGTTTGTCTGTATGTTTGTGTGTTTGTGCACGCTAATCTCAGAAACGGTTTATCCGATTTGAATGCAGTTCTCAAGATTATATTGTGATGTTAGGCTTCACTTAACATTTAGGGGTTTTTTCATTTAAATCGATTAACAAATAAAGAAGTTATATCAATTTATTTTTTCAAAATTTACGAATTCTACGCGTACGAAGTCGCGGGCACAACTAGCATGGAATATTAACTATGGTTCGCTATGGCAATTGAAAGATCTACTAGTATATTTCGGCTAGACAAGCATGTTACCGGCCCACGATGTCTGGACCATCGTTAAACAGGAAGAAAATAGTTTTATGTTATCTTGTGTAAAATTCTGTGAACGTTCGTTCTGTGGAAAGGACAAATAGGGCGTGGTCTTTACCTTGTTCAAATTGTATTTAAAAAGATGATTCGTATGGATAATTAATCTTATCGAGTCCGAACGATTATGGCAGTAATGCAGTTAACTCGGAACAGTAAAACTACGCAATAAAATGGCACGTACTCTAAGTGTAGGTATGGGCGTAGTGTGTGACGTAATGTTGGCCTTCGATCTCCTCTGAATAGCTGCCCTTAAGCTTGGATTCTATTGCGCATGTCACGTTCCCCAACCTCCCTTGATTTGACGTGTATCTGTATCCGGCGATGTTATAGCTATTGTTACTGTCAGGTCATTCACCGGACGAGATGTCAACGTAAAAATGTAAGCCGTTTCCAAAAGAACTGCGACTCAAGAGGTTTAGTTTCAAATAATGTAGTTTTTGCTATTTGTCAATGCGTTTTTGCGGTATCCAGTCCAGGTTTAATGTTACGCGAAACCAATAAGGTGTTCGAATTTCAAAAAGTTGATATCTTTTTAAATTTATTGTCACTAGGTTTTGTCGTCTACCTACTTTTCTTAGGCTATTAAATTTTTTTTGCTGTATTTTTATTACCTAGCAGTGAAATAAACGTTTAAACAAAAAGCACAGTATGTCATTTTCAATCAAATATATATTACAATAGCTTTTGATATCCTATGTGTTATGTTCCTATTAAAAAACCGATAAAACTAAGGTAATAAAATTGTGCGATTATTAATGATATCATTAGGGAAATATACATATATTCTGTAGGTATTTCATACGAAGCAATATAAATTATATTTTCTAAGCACATGTTAATAAATAAATAAATTAAAATACCCCTATTATTCTATTTCAACTCGTCTAGCTAGCCCGGCAACCTAATTTATCACAAAATTAGGTCACACATTTCACGCGTGAGAAAAGCCGGCAAAGATGAAAATAAAAGGCAACAAAAACGATTAAAGTCCACACTGTTATTTAAAAAACAAATAAGTGTCAATTTACATTCAATGATATAATACTTTCTTTTTTCTTTTCACTTTTACTAAAAACAACAGGTTGAATAATTTTTTTTCTTACCTGTAAATGTATCGGTACTTTTTTTACTGGTGCGTTGGTCATTTTATCCAAATCCAATCACAAATTGCACAAACACGAAAAGTTTATTTTTAAATTGCGTGTAGGCGTTAACAGAGATAAATTTTCGCTAATCTCGCACGCGTAACACACAACACCACACAGAACCGACTAAGCTATCTACTGATTATTTTCATTGAGTGGAAAAGGTATCGCCCCACCAGTGCGCATGTGTATAATCGCGCCCATCGCCATTGCTTTTATTGGGTGAATAGAATGACATCTGCTAGCGACCACTCTGTTCTAAAAGTTTCTTCTACGGTCGATAGATGGCGCAATTCACATCACATGCAATAATATATTGCATAAATAAATTGTCACATAGAAATCTCTTGAAATATTATATTATAAAAGTAGAATGTGTGTCTAATCAGGTAAATTAACCTCTTATGAGTATGATTATTATAAAATAAATTGCGCACAATAACTCGTACTGACGCACTATGGTAAATGGTTACTCGAATAGTCAAAAGATGTCGCTAATACTATAAATTCTAACCGATCATTATATTAGCGACACTCGTAAGCTTGTACTAGCACCGGACGAAAACGAAAACATTTCAATTGAACCATGCGTCGGATGAACCCGATTTTTCGCGCTCGTTTCTTTAATCGCGGTTAATGAGAAAGACAATTTATTTTTCAAAGTCTTCAATGTGAAGTGTAGTGCGAGTGTAAGTTGTATTTTTGCATCCATGCCCTCTTTACATTTGAAGCCTGGAATTACGGTAAAAATATTTTATGTGCCGACAATTTTATCCAGTATATTTTAAGCTTTGCTGTATAAATAGAACGGAATTCTAGATATTAATACGATTTATAAAGAGTGAAAATGACACTATTTGGAAATAGGGCATAGAAATCGGTCCATACAGCAGGATACAAAGGAAAAGCATTGAACCGAACTAGAAAATGCGATTCGCAAATTCAAGATGAAGCCTTACTCTTGCGGATAATTCGGTGGCTGTTTTGACTATCTTTTCTACTTATTTATATAATTATTATTAATCCGAATATTGATGCGTTTAAACCGACTTGCTTAGGTATTTATTTATTATGACTGTTTAAATATGTACATTACTTTTGCAGTTTCTACTTATTTTATAACTGCAAATTTTTAAACAATGTCATGTCTAATGTTACCTCGAGCCTTATTTTTATGATAGTACTACCCTGGAAGTCTGATGTCGTTATTGTTACCAGTACTGTGTATGCACACTAAATTCACTATAATATTATTATGTAAAATATATGTATTTGCCATAAAGATAACGTTATAAAATATGGAAAATCTGTGAGATGTCAGAAAAAAAATTCTTATTTTGTTTTTAAGGAATCGAAATTATAGAGGCGGGCACGACCTTGAAATTTCTATAACACGTAGGTATAAACTAATGTTGCACTTGAAACAAACTACATACATTCAATAATAATACTACATATATTCAAGAATAACATATAAAAAATATTTAAAATGGTGCGATAGTAGGTATAAATGACTGTAAAGGCGTTTACAGTTTTAATTAATTAATTTATTAAATTTTTTTCTCGCGTTTCGCCTACATACCTATTGTTGTGTAAAATTAATGGAAACAATAAACTGTAATAGTGGGATTTTGAGTAGGTGTGTGTATGTAAAACGAAAAAAATTAGCAATTTTAACTAAGAGTGAATCCAGGCAAAACCTTGTCGTAAGCTGTTTTATTCCAAGTGCATGAAATTCAGCTTTCGCAATGTTCAAACCTATATGCCTGGCTTTAGCTTTTAAGATTTATTCTTAAGTTCACTTGAGGTTAATGATTTTATTTTAGTTTTTTACGTTGTTACATAGCTGTTTTCTAGATTTATCTGACTGTGACATTTCGTCACTCAAAAACAGCTAATTGGATTTGGAGATAACATTAATAAATACAGAAACCAATCTCCAAACTGCATATCATTTAATGTATGCACAGAATTTCTCTTAGGATATTTTTATCTCCCAGAACATGCAATAGAGATTTCTCGATAGTTTGCTGGAACGGAAAGCTCAAATTGAAAATACATTATACTGATAAGGAATCACACAAATATACTCTTGATACATTGTAGTACTGGTGTGTTATCTAAAGATAATTTATACGTTTAATAATGTATATTATACCAATGTTCCCTATATTTAATTACTGAATAGTCCTTCCTTCGAGTAGAACCCGAAATCACTTGGGCGCGGCGATGCAAATCAAAGAATCTTCTCAAGGGTTTATATATTCTTATTTTATTTCACACCATAAGCAGGCATAACAAAGGACGAACTGACTAATAACATGCTTTACCAGTCAACCCTTTGAGAATGGTAAAACATGGGCATTGAAGGTTTATAATATTAAATCCAAAAAAACACTAAACTACCGCTTAACCACTACTACTACCTATTATTTTGAAATAACACGGTACCTCTATCTTATTGCTTCCATACTCATTTCTAATTCATTTTTATACATCATGTCGAACAAATATTAGCGATGCGTCTATTGGAAGTGGCGTAGATAGATACTTTTACTAGGGACGCATTATTCTCCAATCGACTCTGGGATCGGACGTGATGTGTTCGCCCGAAAAGTTCAATTTGTCTCTCGTAAACTCGTTAAAACAGATCGATTCTGCGTATATACTATTTATGTATTTGTAAACGTAATGATGAACAAAGTACAAATGATTTGAATCCGTCGAGTATTTATATAGCAGAAGAACACTTAATTTTTTAATTTCTATAAGGTCTCACTAAAAGATGGACAAATCGATAATGTGTTCTCCATATAATTTATAACTTTCTTCACGATTATAAATATTTCGTAATAAGAAACCAGTCACTATATCTACGGATAGACTCTAGTATGTAATTTTCTCTTATAGACTCCTAAAGGTTGTCATAAGTTGAATGATCTTCTAATAAATACGAGTATGATAAATATTGTACCAATTAACAGTAATAACCTAGTGGTCTGCCAACCCGCATTTGGCCAGCGTGGCGGACCATGGCCTTTACCCTCTCAATACGAGAGGAGATACACAACAGTGAAATGATAAATTGGTCGATTAAATATTGTACTAAGTATGGTAAAGTTGTCATGTCGTCGATAGAAAACCTTCGTTAAAAACCTTGGCCATTACCTTTCTGATAGCGTGTGAGTTTGTAAATAAGTCAAGACAGTGGGGCCAAGATGCAATTTGTTTAAGTCTGTGCCAACCCAGAGATTTCCCGATTAGTATGTATATAGCCTTAAATATATTGGATAAACATGAGAGGATAATAAGCAGAGAAAGCAGAACTTGGTTAAAGTATTCTAATTAAAAAAAACGAAAGTTATATCACGTTTATCTCGCCAGGTTCCTTACGGGGTAGACAGAGATTCCCAAATGTCAAATATCGCCAGCGTTAATAAACATTCATCGCTCTTGAAAAACATATCCCCTTATAAATTACAGTTGATACATTAAAATACTCCTTGTTTGTTCTTTAATCTATTTTCATTTGAAGGTTACAACTCGTAAGTACATTTTCAAGTACAATCTTGGCAGGTGAGGACAAAGAGACTCCGCCAATCAACTAAAGTAAACTGTGTTTTATAAATAAAAGGTACAAAAGGACAATGTGTTTGATAAGATTGCAGGAGTTTTTCAATGTTAATTCCCAGATTAGAATAGATATATCATCAAAAGCGCTCATAATATCGAGCTCGACTGTACCCCATTTTAATCTAGCTATGTAATCAAAAAGTGGAGGTGAACCTGGTCCAAAAATTGTCTGAAGATCTTGATTACTTTGTGATTTAGGAACAGGGTTTGATTCACTGTTGTCTAAGTAAAGTAGAACACAGTTTATTGCAAACTGACTCTGCTCCTAAAGACCTAAACAGTGTCAAAAAGTCAGATGCAGGTGGTTCAAAACGTTTTGCAGTAGTCATAGTTTAATCGTGAACATCAGTGTTATAATATGAATCCTGCGACTAAAATCCAACTATACCTACATATAAAAGCTTCGTCAAATAATTTCGTTATTAACAAATGAAACTGATTTTATCGTGACATTATCGCTACACTTGAACTATGAATTGCGTTATAGTATCGATTTCCACTAGCAGCGCGGCTTATCTGACTTTCAGAGAGCTTTTACTCTTTATTATTCTGTAGAGTTCGAACATTTGTTAGTCTAGAGGTGAACATCACTGTGACAAGCGCGTTTGCGTAATATGTCCTACAAGGGACGTCCGATCTCATGGGGCATTGAATATTTAAAACCATCGGACCATGAACCCATTTTCTGTCACTAAATTCTCCCTGGATTTCATGGTTGTAGTTTTCTGCGCTTCAGTTATATTATGTTCTATGAATATTATATTTGACCCTAACATGTCCTAAATGGACATATAAGGGTCAAATATGTAAAAGGACTGACGACCCTAAAGAGGCAGGTGGTAGCGGCTGAATGAGATCTGTGGAGTATCGGGTGTTGTGGCACATCTTGGGAAAGGATTATGTCCAGCAGTGAAACGGTAAAGGCTGATGTGATGATGATTATGATGTCCATTTATTTTTGAACTTCTTATGCCATTTTTCATGTTGTATATATTTTTAATATCGCAAACTCATTGTGTTCTCGATTTCGCGCATTTTAAATACCACACCCCGTTTCACATACATCTGCGGTGGAAGGTTTACAAAAGGATGTAATACCCACGTTTTCCACATAAATACTCCCAGGAATGTGGGCCAGAAAAATGCCGACTTTCGAAAGGCAAACAAATACTTACTTACATTTCGAAATATCATAAATATAGCCTTTGCGAATAAGGAAACATTTATGTAGGTATAAGGTATATTTAATTTTTATAGAAATGAGAAAACGACTTAAAAATGATCTACAAGGCTTGCAAAGTGTTCAAGACTGGGCTAAGGCTACTCTGATCTTATAGAATAGCTTTGTAATTTACATTTAATACCAAGTAACGTGTTAGCATCATAATAAATCGGTTACATATTTAGTAGTATAGAATAAAAGACATACCTCCAAAGATAGAAATTAATAGACGCTCATTAGTATTTTTCGTTGCCATACAAGATTGTTGACAGAACTTAAAACATTATCATGAACCTCACAATACAAAACAAATGTGTACACAATAATGTACTCAGTTATTTATCCTTGAGATCAGTGTCAAGTTCAAAGCTGTTCATGCCCGCCTTTAATTTGGTTGAAAGCATATTATCAAATGTGTTACTACATAGAATTGATAACATACGTATATAACATAGCGTAAGTACGTCTACGGAAGGTTATTAGTGCGTGCTATGAGTGTCGAGGGATCGGCGCGTCGTATATTTCGGAATTTAAGGTGTTTTAATACTAATTAATCCCTATATCCAGCGGCGGACTTAAACAGGCTGTTGATGATAATGATAATACCAGTTCTAAAAGATAACCGTGTCCCGCAGTGGAACGACAAAGGGGATAATGATGGTGATATTAATGGACATGGACTTAATGTCCACGGAAAATATTGACAACAGTATCGTTAAAAATCATTTCAATAATTTGTATTATCTTAACATATTATATTCTCTGCTGGAAGTCTTACATAATAAAGACTTGCCTATAACACAGTTTCATTGTAGAATCTTCGTACATCGCTGTATGTTACATCCTCTTGATATATTGCAACAATCCTACGCTCAGATGCTTTCGCTTGCGTAAATCAGTCTCCGCATGTAGCTACTGTGCCGAATCGATCGATCTTCGGCCTTACATTAACATTCCTTCTCTATCGCGTGTTCAGTCCCTTGATGCCTTGTTCATTTAAAATCTGTCCGAAAGACTCTACTTTGTTAGGTAGATACGTTCCAACAATACGAACAAGTAATGTTTTTCTGTATTCCTACTCGATGACCTTTCTTCCCCATCGGAAGTCGGCAACTCGAGCGAAATGGCCGGCTCAGCGCAATTTCAACTTACTAATTTTGAGAGCTATGTCGGTGACCACTCTCATACCAGGTGGTGTGACGACCTGAAGCAGGCAGCGGAAAGCTGCTGGAGTCGAAAGGCCAAGGACCGGAAAGAGTGACGCTGATCAGGGGAGGCCTCTGTCCAGAAGTGGACATCCAGAGACTGAACATGATGATGAGGCCAAATACTTCCAGCAATTAAAAAACATCCGTAATATTCGCCGACAAATTTCATGCAAATGAATAAAGACTTGTTGAAGAATCCATCGACTGAGTTCGGAGTCTTAGGCGTCTCATGTTATTAAAATGACAAATTTAAGTTTGTTGCGAACTTGAGAAAATTAAACCGTGGTAACGGGCGTGTTATTTAGAAGTTAACTAGTCTTAAGTACATACTCTTCAATAGACCAGCTCCTATTCGACAGTCAGCCTCCTTATAACAATGAAGAGTGTATTTAAAACTCGTATCGAGAGCTTAATGTTTCTTGACTAAGTTTTTGTTAAGGAAAATACTGAAATGAAAAAATCTCTGGATGTTCATGGAATATCACTAACTCAATTTGAGAAAAAAAAAGAAATCCAATGATCAGCATTTTTGATGGTAGTTGAACACCATATGACAGTGTGCTATTTTTTTAAATTTTATAACCAGTGAGTTTAAAAAAACATGAATTGTCGTTTAACCAAGAATAGGGCAAGTATGGGTAATATTTTCAAATACGCGTTTTGGTGTGCGCAATCGTGGTATTATCTGCTGAAAATTATGTACCTATACGTAACTAAAATGTGTACTTAACGATTTTTCCATGGATATCGGGGCCCGGAGGGGTTGACCTCATTTTTGTATAATTCTGAAAGTTTCATCGCTCAATCTATTGTGAACAGTGCACGCATATTTATAGGAATATAAAACTTTATGTTTGAATTATGTTTGTATTGTTTTTCGCTTTATCACTCTCTCTTGCACAATTTTTATCTCGCTTTATCTTATTATTAGATCTGTTTGTAAAGAAGTGTTGGCTTTTACTCACTAATTATGTTCGTACATATCTTAAGTCGATAATAATAAAAATAACATCTTATCAATCTCTATGTTTCCTTTTGATACTTGTTACAGTTTACTGTTTTAGTCCATGTACACGGTTCCATGTTTCGTTCATAATTGAAAGCTCAAAGATATTAAAAAAAGTAACATCACGTCTATAATCCCCGAAGAAGTAGGCAGAGGAGTGTAAGTACACGCCCATATTTCATTATGTTTACGTCCAACTATGGATTGTGGGTGAGTCTATTGCCATACACCGCGCACAAACACAGATTTCAGCCTACTGCTAGGAATTTAAATTTAGGAAAACCCAATAGTACCCATCCCATATATCGAACCTAGGACCACTCGATCTGCAATCGCACTTGCAACCATCCGCCCAACGAGGCAGTTAAATGAAAATAAAGTTATTCTTTATAATGGTTGTGATCTATTTTATTTCCAATCTTGAAGCTGCTAAGAGTAAAGTAGTAAGAGTGAAGTGATTGGATCTTGTATAGTTAATTTTAATGTTGCCAGTTGATGCGTATCTTTATTGCCTACGAAGTGGCAAATGAGCACGCTGGCTGCCAGATGGCGAGCGGGCAACGTGGGTAATATGACTAGTGGACCAGCAAATTGTTGTCGGGAACGGAAAATTTCTACGTAAGCCATTTTCTTTTTGTCTCAGAATATATTTTTTGGATTTCAACTTTAACCCATTCGGGAAATATAGGCGTGATATTGCTTATGATCGCGATATATTTGTTATGATCTCATATTTTGATAAGCAAAGCTTACTATTCGCTTATGCTTTGATCTTTACAACGTAAGTTTTAATATATTCATATTGGTTTAAGAGAAATATTAAACCTACTTTTTTTACGATGGTGACATGGTAACTGTGTTAATGATAACTGAAATAAATTATTTTTATTTTGTGAAAGTATCAAATAAGATGGTTAAGGCTTGGTAAGGATTAGTTCAGGATTAAATATGTACTGGCTTAACTCACGTACGTTTTTCGGGATGGCCCGACTAGCTTCGGACCACTATGAGGTCGCGACCTCGCTGTAAGCGACGGGAGCTCATGAGGAAGGACCTCGTACAGGACCGAAACTAATCGAGCCATCCCGAAAAACGTACGTGAGTTAAGTTGGTACATATTTAATCATGTGTATAAATACTCACGAAACATTTAATAGTAAGATTAGTTTAAGCATCGATAATAAATAAAAAAATTTCGTTCAATATCTATCAAATCTATTATATACCGGTGTTTAACAAAAATCAAAATGTCGCCTTACATAAATGACACCTTGAGCTGAACTTCAGTGTATCCTAATAAAAATCAAACGTGTGGTTCACGTAATCGTCTATCCGTTTCGTTAACGACTTTTATGTTCTTTAACACGTTTGTTATTTTTGATCGCTTTCAACTTCTTTATTGCTTTCTGGTACCTGAGTTTTGGTCTCGTAGCAACTAAAAACTGTTTGTTTCCATTATTTGAACAGTTAATAGTCTAGATAATGATAACAATTGCATACAGTACAATCCATCCATATTTCTTAGTATGTCACAAACACTATGTCTAATCATTTTTTTAAATATCTTTTGTGACAAATTTATAACAAAGCTGTAACAAAGGTTGACGCTAGTATATTCAACTAAGTTTATACCAAACTTAGTTAAAGTTAGCTAGTAGCTTAGCAGACGGGCTACCTGCTGGTAAGTCGTAATAATTGAGAACTAAGCAGCACTAAAATATCACTTTCTAACGGTGAAGGAAAACATCAAGAGGAAACCTGCACACCTTAGAATTTATTAAAAAAAAATCCTAAAGTGTATGAAGACTGCCAACCCGCACTTGGCCAGCGTGGTAGACTACGGCCTTAACCCTCTCGATATGAGAGGAGACTCATGTTCTAACAGTGGAATGATAAATGGATCGATTATTATTAATTTTATGCAGCACTTTAATACATTAACGAATTTCAATTCTCTAAAACATTTATCAAACTGTTAGAGATATTTTCCTGACCATTTTCCGCAGTGACGCTTCCCAGATTGACATTAAGTTCATTTGCAAAACTCATCTTAGCGAGTTCACG
The DNA here is from genome assembly GCA_018248815.1 of Croniades pieria auraria. NCBI lineage: Eukaryota > Metazoa > Arthropoda > Insecta > Lepidoptera > Hesperiidae > Croniades > Croniades pieria. Next base: position 11,260 of record DWJK01001677.1, read on the forward strand.
TTTCAGGAATCTACATAGATTGTTAGGTTTAAAATGGTAATTAATGTACCATGAGTAATTTAACAGTATATTTATGAACTGAAGTGTTATGTACTAAAAAATTGTTAACGTGGACAAATTTACACGTTTAATATTTTAAATTATACTTGTAGTTGGTATGTATGTACATACATGATACAGTCTGCATTTACAAAACGAAATTAATGATTTTTTTTCACTTTAATCGATTTTTCGGAATATACGTTGTTTATTTATTTAGTCTTTTTTATACATTTTTAAAAAGGCTGAAATTTTTTCTAAATCTTTTATATCCATAGACTAAAGAAAGGGCAGGAAGCAATCACAAATGGCCGCTGCGACCTATAGAGGTCTGGAATCGATTACGAGGCTAGTCAAAGATTATTTATTAGTCTGGAGAACTGAGATAGTCGTTCTAGTATAACAAAATTTTATCTTAAAAAAATCTTCATTTTTACAAAGCACGGAGTGCAAACGACTTAACCCATAGAACATAAAATGGAAAGTTTGTTCGTGGACTTTTAAACCCTATACTGTATTAGTTTACAAAGAGTTTCGTCACAAGATAAATATTTAGGTTAATAACAAATGAAAAAAACAAATTGAAAACATCCGAGAGCTAAATTAGTGTCGTCGTTCATTAAACCATCCGTTATGGTATTGTTATTTTCGAATGTATCTATTTGCATGTAATTTTGATTATCAATAGGTCAGTGTTTATATCCACCAATTAAAATTTACTTTTAATTTAATACATCAAAATGTATTAAATTGAAAGAAAATTATAAAATTATAATTTTATTTAATATAATTGACGGTGAAAAGGCAAGTCATATGACAAAATTGAAAAAAAAATGAAGTGGACATCTATTTTATTTTTAATGCGTGTATTAAGTATTTCAAAACAAGAAAAGTGTAAATGCAATGAAAACAATCACAACAAAAGTAGACAAACATTCAAAAATAGGACAAGTAATGAGATTCTTCATTCAGATCTTTTCCTTAAGTTGTCTCTCCATCTAGTGAATTTTGAGAATCCGATACTTCAAGTATTCTTTTATTGTCGCTAGGAAGTAGTTCCTTTATGTCCGATATTATTTATCTATAATTGTTCATGGTTCTCAAATCAGTATGGCATTCTGCCTATGATGCGTTTTTTATTCCCTAGTGGGAGCTATTAGTGATAATTGTCATACAATTTGCAGAACTGAGAGGCTGTGTAGGACATGTCTTTCATAGTTATCAACCATTAAATAAAAACATTTGGAATTGGACTTGTTTATTGCAGCTTAAGCGGGATGTTAAAGCTTCATGCATAGTATTGTTGGCAACACTGTCAAAAACAGTAGTACTATATATGCGACGGTGCTGCCATCTGTTCATTAAAATGGTGCCGTTGCCAAAAACAAAGGACACTAGAATAAAAACGTTAGCTATATTAGCTTATGTTAGCTTCACTAAGCGTTACAGGATGATGTGGTTATTTAAGTTTCCGTTGTCATATAGTCAATAATATTTTGTTACAGATGGCACGTTATAAGAAAACTGGCTTCATGGACGATGACGCCGGCAGCGTCAGCTCCATCCAGCTCAATGAAGGCGTGAGGTCGGGCGGTACCCATATAAGATATCATATGGTAGGTACTTTTCTGTACGTTTTTTGATATTTTTATTTCTTTTTTATAACTTAACATCGATACAAAAAGGGCAAATTAATTACGCACACTTGTTCCAATAATGAAATGTAATAAGTGTATTATTTTAATAAAGCCACAGTTGACAAACTTATGTGATTGTATAATATTAATAACATAATATTAATAACTAATACTGCAATAATATACCTACTACTCATAACGATATAAAAGCGCCTGTCAAAACGTAACAGGCAATATGTAAATTAATACTAATAGAAGATGTTGTAGGCGCCCAATTACTTTTCGTTCCGTTTCGCGCGAAACGAAATTATTTCATAAATAAACAGAATAAATGCTTTTCCGGAGGTTAGATCGATAAAGGAATGTAAATATTTACTTGAAAACCAAACAATGGATGTAGTACAATTTTAGCATTTGGATTGTAGCATATAAAAGAGTGCTGGTGTTTTTCTGTAGAAATGTGATAAAACCAAGTCAGCGCATTGTTTAATGGATTCGCTTTTGGAGCTGAAACTGAGTGAAACGTGGTTTGAAAAGACGACTTAGAAATATGAATGTTATTGAAAAGGTTTATCAAATTTAGGTTATCGGCCCATTGTTACCTATACTCTTTTAATATTATTGGAGATATACTCGTATTTGCATACGAGAACACAAATACGAGTATTTGTGATGCAGGTCCAACAAAATTCGTCATTATTAAAAAAATTTAAGCAAAATATTTATTCTTAATAAATAGACATATACTTTAAAAAAAATTCTGGTTCTTTTTACTTACATGTAGATCCTTCGAGGTACATTTATACTTAAGAAAAAATCCTAAAGACAATGCAGGTCAAATGAAAAAATCGCTAAATAAGACGAGCTTTACTGACAATAAAATGTGAAAACTTTTACTCGTACATCAGGTCAAAAGCAGCCTACGGGCTTAAAACTCTTGCCAATACTGAAAGAACTTTAATTGGTTCCTTGAGAGCACTTGTGAAATAATCCCCACTTCAACGTAGCCTCTCGTTGCCACAATAGCTTTTGTTCTTAAACTTTTTAATTCTGTTTACAACACAGCTTTTCGCGTTTAATCTTGGTACAATATTAATAGACTTTAAAATAGGCAGATATACTTACAATTACTGTGAAAGAGAGTGTTGGAGTAAAATCGAGAAAGGTCGTGCTTTAATGGTTCGGACATATAGAAAGCACGGCAGAGAAGAGAATGACAAAGCAAAATACAGCGCGAATGTTAATAGTTACCGAGGGAGACCAAGACATACGAAACGTGACCAAGGTCAAATATTGACATATAGGGAAGTCAGAAGTCTTCGAGACCAAAATGCGTGGATTATGAACGTGATGATCGTAGAAGCCCGTAAGGTTTGCAAAGATGAAGGTACTGGGTGCTCTCTGCCTATCCTGCAAGGGATCTGGCATGATGAGTTAAGGTGTGTCAACCTAACGAAGGCGTTTGTACATGGTTCTAAAACACGATACAAGTTTTAAAAACAGCAGACAAAAAACAGAAAATACTGTTACACACTGTTAGCCTTATATACATACATATATATTCGTAAATGTACATATGTGCACATATCATTGTAAATAATTAAATAACTTATACAATTGTTATCTAGAATATGAATTATATTATAAATGTATGCATTTTATAACAATCCATTATGGTTCTCGTGATACGTTATCCTATGCTAGTGCGCACAGAGGAAACGCGTCAGCGAACAACGTTATTTTAGATCAAGTACTGCGACAACTTAACGCATCAGCGGAAGTTTTTCAGCCTTTATTTTTTCCGTTTTATTTCTTTTATATTTAGCCCGACAGGCTGACGGGATACTTGACGTTAAGTATTCACCATCGAGTATGGATATTTGCAACAATCGAGGTGGAGCCAATGCGTTTTCGGCTTTGAAGGGGAGGTCTCTTTGCGCTTTTCTTGGAGAACCCCATGTCATAGTGCTCTGGGCAAACCTCATCTGAAAGCTCATTCCACATTTTATACATGCGTGGTAAAAACGAGCGTGCAAACCGAATCGTGGAAGACCGCCACAAGTCCAGCTGGTGTGAATGACATTTCAATTGTCGAATAGTGGTGCGATGGAGGAAAGGTGAAACAGGCACCAAGTCAAAAATTGATTGATGATCAGTTGATGAATTTTTTTTCCTAATCTTGTCTCGTTCCAAAGCTGGACACGGCTCTCCTCTTAGAATGAGAAGGTTAAGGCCATAGTCTGCCACGTTGACTATTGCCAGCAAGATTTGGAGTACTTCACCCGTCTCAGGAAATTTTTTTTGGAGAATGTGCAGGTTTCCTCACGGTGTTTTGCATCACCGTTATGACAAGTGGTAGGTTCACCTCCTTTCCATGATAGGACGCACAGGAGTTGGTATACTACAATTATCTGCGTATCTTTTCCGACATTACGGGCGCAATGTTACATTTAACAAAAATTTGGAATATTATTTTGTAGCAAATAGACCGTTTAACAAATAAATACTATTTATTAAACAATCTATTGTTTTTAATGATTGTTCAATTCTATAAAATGACTGACATTACTATAACAAAAAAAAAAAATTAAATTATTGCCAGTACCTAAATATTATTCAGTTTGTTTTATATTCGTCTGCAGACCATCCGAAAATCGTTCGTGTACTGGAAAAATCAATACTCGTGCCGTTTATTGTATGAAAAACAATTATTTACGTAAAAATATTCGATCAGCACACAGTCTGTTTGCTCAACTCATTGTGGACCACAGACAGATGGATTCGCAGTTTCCCTATTAGCGGCTTAACTGTTTGTTTTATCTTTTAGTACGAACGAAACCTTATTGTTCTATGGTACATTTCCATTCAGTCCGCTCTGTGACGTAACAAAACAGATCATCTAGATCTAGACATTCTAGAACTTAGAGCAGTGTTCGTCAACTTTCGTTTTTGTTCAGCGATTTAGTATTAAAAGTCTTGCGACAAGACACTGGTTTTTTATTCTGTTATTTTGTACTGTTACTGTTTGTATTGAATGTTAAATATAATTGCAACACTTAGGTACGTATATCAGTCACGTTAAATTTTCAGTAATATATTTACTGATCAATGTATAGGTTTGACGTGCATATATTTCGTAGTAAGATTTTTAGCTAAGTTCAATGGTTTGAATACATGTAACATTGTATGCATACACACAAAATATAATAACCAAATACAGACAAACGAGGAATTTCATATACTGAACTTGTAATACTAATACCGCAGTTTGTGTCATATTTATTTATTTATTTATTCTTTTTTGCAAATAAACGATTTACAAAAGGCGGACTTAATGCCTAATGGCATTCTCTACCAGTCAACCTTTGGTGATGGTAAAAGATGTC